>PVJO010002728.1:0-137291 GCA_004026905.1 Hystrix cristata | reverse complement strand
TCTGGGAAGGAGAGAGAAGGTAACCCATGTGGCCAGCCTGCTACTGTTCACTAGAGTTCTCCTCCCAGCTAGCATTTATTGCGGCCCTGTCCAGGTCAAGCCCTCAGTCCATCATCTTATTTAATCAGCACAACTGCCATGGTAAAGACAAGGACATGTAGGTGAGGTAACTTGTGCAGTGGCCTGTGGCTGGGTCCTGGTGGCGGGAACCTGTTCCTTGCTTTGTCCCCGGTGCTGGCGTGGTTCCTGATACATCACCGACACTCAGTAAACCAGGACTGAGTGAACATGGGACAGAAGTGGGGTTTACTTCCTAGTAGTCTCATTGAATTGCTGGAGAGGGTTACATGAAATAGCACCTATAGCTTGGCATCTAGCACTTGGTGAAGGAGGCACATAATTTAAAGTCCCAAAGGAGAATATTTCAGTCATCTTGGATAACTGCAGTAGCTGGCAGGACTCATGACTCCTTTAAGACTTTCCTCTTTAAACTGCCCAATTTTTTATTTCAACTGATGATGTCTTC
The DNA here is from genome assembly GCA_004026905.1 of Hystrix cristata. NCBI lineage: Eukaryota > Metazoa > Chordata > Mammalia > Rodentia > Hystricidae > Hystrix > Hystrix cristata. The sequence goes on along the minus strand of PVJO010002728.1, from coordinate 136,765 downwards.
TTTATCTCTTCCTTCTGCTGCTGCTTGGAGACTAGCGGGTCACCTAGGGAAAGATGTGGCCCTGGAAGGGACTCAGTTTCCCTGCCCTGGGTAAGCACACACGAGAGGCCAGAGCACCAGGCCCAGCAGTTCCGCAGCTGCCAGTCAGCCCTGGGGAGGGGTCGGGTCTGGTTAGTTTGAGGGGAGGCAGGCGACAGAGCAGAAGGCATGTGGGCCTGAGGACCAGGAAGGCTTGGGTTTGAGTGTAGGTCTCTGCTCCCCTGCTTCCTCTAGTGTCACCTTAAACAAGGCGCACATCCCCTCTGCTCTTCAGTTTCTTCATCTGTAAAGTGAGGATGACAGTGTCACCTGAAGGGTGGTTGTAAAGATTGAACGAATAACACAGTCGCCTGGTGCCTGAGTTCCCTGCAGATGTCAGGTGGAATTCTGTGCCTGTGAAGCATCTTTGCACATCCCCTGAGAGTCACTACATCTTTCCTGAAAATGAAAAGGGATCGAGGAAGGGGAGGAAGGAGGCTTTTTCCTCCAAAGGGCAGCCTGGTTATGCTACTTTTAGAGGTACAGCTTGTGCCAGGCGGGAGGAACCCTTGAGCACAGTAGGGAGGCCTTTGTCCAGGCTGGGGAGCAGACCTATCATAAGGGTGGGGAAAGGAGGCCTCAGCCACACACGGGGGAAGCCATCCGAGGGCTGAGTGGCAGGGCCAGCTTCCAGGGATTCCTGCTCCTGTCTCCTCAGAGTGCCCGGGAGTACCGCCGGCGCAGCCTGCTGGAGAAGGAACTGCTTTTCTTCGCTTATGATGTGTTTGGAATTCCCTTTGTGGATCCGGTGAGCCGGAGTGGGTGCTGGAGTGGGAAAGGGGGCAGCTCTGAGGGGTGGGGGAGTGGTGTGACCCTGGGGCGTCAGAGCCTGAGGCAAGTGTGGGCTGCGTGGACCTTGAGGACGAGCGCCAGCAAGGAAAATGAAGGGGGACCCTGGGCCGCGAGAGCGCCCACCTACCTCCTCTCCTACAGGGAGTGGGTAGTGAGGCAGAAAAGAGCTAGAGGCCCTTTTCATCCCTCGGACCTGGAAGACACACTGTTACTCTGCCTGCTTTCAGGACACATGGACTCCAGAAGAGGTGATCCCCAAGAGACTGCAAGAGAAACAGAAGTGAGGCCCTTGAAGAAACTGCATGATTGGATCGGTCTGACGAAGCGCTTGAGGCTTCCTGCGCCCAGGCAGATGGGAACTCCTGGCCGGGGGTGGGCAAGTCCAGTCTGGGAAGCTGGGGTGGGAGCACAGGGCCAGCCCCAGCACAGTCCTCAGAGCCGCTGTGCTCACAGGTCCGAACGGGAGACAGCCGTGCGCATCTCCCAGGAGATCGGCAACCTCATGAAGGAGATCGAGACCCTGGTGGAAGAGAAGACCAAGGAGTCACTGGATGTGAGCAGGCTGACCCGGGAAGGTGAGAGGCCAGAGGCTGGGGCAGGTCACCCTGGCAGCACACAGAGCACCGAGAGCCGGCCCCTTTGCACCCAGTGGGCGTTAGGACTTTACCTCAGCATCCATCCTGACTCACCAAGGGGACTCTTGCCTGGGACTAGGCCTTCAGCCAGGGAAGACTCCTGTATGTTGGCTTCAGTCAGCAGGGATAGCCCAGACTCATCTGGTCCTACCCGTGCCTGCAGCCTGAGGAAGGCTCCATGATGGCTGCACTCTGCTCTTTCTCATCTCTCCCCCCTTCCTTGTCTCTTACCTGCGGCTTCCTTAGGCCATGTCACCTCCTGTCTGCAGCCCTCTGTCCTGGTCCCACCTATCCTTGCCTCATCTCACACACAGGCGCCAGGCCCATCTTCTGAGCCTGTCTTCTGCCTTTCACCTGCATGTCCCTCTCTTCCCTGCTTGTCCCTCCCAATACTCTTCCCACCATCTCTGCTCGTGAAACCCTTCGGATACACCCTGCAAAGCCTCCGTAACCTCCCTCTTTAAACTCGTGGGGTTATTGCAGTCTGCTTGTGCGACTGGGGAGGAAGGTTCTGTCCCCTGATCACCTGGCACTCAATGACCCTCGGTGCATAGGTGGGGTCGAATCAGGTCTAGAATGTCCCCAGCACAGACACCAAAGAACCCTAAGGAGAAAGGGTGACCTTTGCTCTGCTCTTGATTAAATTGACAATGGTGAATCTAACAAAATTAACATGTGAAAAGAATGTGTCGGTCATTGCCTTGTTGTCAGGGGGCTTTGTTATTTCTTTTCTTTTCATGCTTCGTTGTCAGGGGGCTTTGTTATTTCTTTTCTTTTCATGCTTCTCATAACTACCTGAGAGGTAGTTAAGCAGATAGTTAAAATCTTTACATAAATGATGACAAATGATGTTGATGGTGACTGTATAATGGTAGCCAGCATTTTTGAGCATTTACCATAAGTCAAATACTATTTGCCTTATTTATTGTTAACATGAAACTTACAAGTAGTTTGAAAAATGAGAGCAGTTTAATTAATTAAATAAAAGGAACCTCAAAGAGGTTGAGTAACTTGGCTCAAGGTCATGCAACTAATAAGTGGAGGATCCAGAAGCCAGCCCCAGTTCTGATTCTGGAGCACAGATTCGAGAATGTGTGTATGATGTTTCCTCAGCCATGCACGAAAGCCCAAGAGCCAGCAGCTATTTAGTGGCAAAGCGAGGACCGGGACTTGGGTCTCATCTTTAATTCTAAGTTCTGTCCTCTGGACCACCTTCCCCGTGGAAGTGACTGAGTGGGCAATTTCTCCAGAGAACAGCAAACGACTGGAGTTCCGATTCCCGACAAGGAGGTGGTGAAAGAGCTACTGCAGCACTTAGCTGGCCTTTCTGCTTCGCAGGAGGGCCCCTGCTGTATGATGGCATCAGTCTCACCATGAACTCCAAAGTCCTGAACGGCTCCCAGCGGGTGGTGATGGACGGTGTGATCTCTGACAGTGAGTGCCAGGAGCTGCAGAGACTGACCAATGTAAGAGAAGCCCAGCTGCTGCGCCCTTCCTGAGGGTGCAGTGGGCCCTCTTCCAAGGGCCTCTTGGAAAGCGAGCCCCTACCTGCCCCTCGCAGCCCACTGCTGACGACCTCTTCTCGGACCCTCAACTGCCCTGGCTAACTCCACCTTGTCTTTGGACCGTGCAGGCTGCAGCGACTTCAGGAGATGGCTACCGAGGCCAGACCTCCCCGCACACCCCCAATGAAAAGTTCTATGGCGTCACTGTCTTCAAAGCCCTCAAGGTAAAAGTCAGCTCTGGGCACTCTAAAGTGTGAGAAGAGGGAGTCTGACTCTGAGGGGCAGAGGAAAGGGGGAATCTCAGGTTGGGGAGGAATCGGGGATTGTGGTAGAAAAGAAAAAGGCATCTTATTGCTGACTTTTCAGTTGCCGTTGAGTGAGAATAAGTTGTGTTGAATGAGATTAACTTGAATCCTGGCTATTAGGTCAAGTATGATAAAATGGGGTGAGCAAGACAAACTGGTCACCACAGCTGTGAGATGCTGTCTGAAGGACTGTGTTCCAAGCAAGATGTACGGGTTCTTCACGAGAAGTCCAAGGAGGGGAAGGAATATGGCAGGGTGTCAGATGTGGGGAGCGAAGACTGCATCTTCGCAGGGACTCGGGGAGTGCTTGAGGCGTGGGGTCTCATACCTCAGTGTCCCTAATAGCCCATGGAGGGGTGTTAAGGAGAGCTCATGGTCGGTCTCCTTGGCAGCTGGGGCAGGAAGGGAAAGTTCCTCTGCAGAGCGCCCACCTGTACTACAATGTGACCGAGAAGGTGCGGCGCGTCATGGAGTCCTACTTCCGCCTGGACACCCCTCTCTACTTCTCCTACTCCCACCTGGTGTGCCGCACTGCAATCGAAGGTAGGCGTCATCATCCCTGTAGCCCGCTCTGAGCATGTTCTGCCCACACCGCAGGACCCTGAGGACACGGAGAGGAGAAGGATGCTGTCCCTTCATCCTAGTCAGGGACCGGCACACACAGCCTGGCCGCAGCCCAGTGTGTTGAGAGCAACAGTAGCATGGAGGGAGTCCCAGCCAACCCACCTGGGAGTCAGGCAGGCTTCCCAGAGAGGTTGTGGCAGATAGCAGGCCGAGTACACTGGTGGGGTTTCGGAGCACGGTGGGTCTGATGCAAGCTGGAGAGACCAGCAGACACTCATAGGTGGAGGTGCTGCGCAGCCTGGTAGCTGAGGGAGCTAAGAAAGTTTTCAGGTTATGGAGAAGTACATCCTGGAGTTCGTGGTCTGTCCCTTTAACCAATCATAAGCTATGTTGCAAGCTCTCTGTTACTGATTGTTAATTACCAGGATGGTGGAAAAGCTGTTTAATGTATAAGTCAGAGAGATGCCAGGTTATTTCTCATTCCCTTGCCCTGTCACAGAGTGAGGTACAGCTGGGCTGTAGGGATCACACGTGGCCCACAGCCGGTTGTCATGCCATCGCCATCGGAGGGCTCCTGGCACTGACCTTGGTAGGTGGTGGGGATTAGAGGACTTCTCTCTCCCTCAGGATGTTCGGTGTGCTATGAAAATCTAGGCACAGCCAAAGGAATGTGTCAGACGTGAGACCCTTGTGTCACTGAGCCCCGAGGTAGGGGAGCATTGGTCCAGGCAGCGGGAAGCTGGGTAGGATCATCAGACAGTGAAGGAAGGACTCAGGAGCCTCATTTTGAATAAAAGATGAGTTTTGCCACTGCTGTGTTGAGAGATGTGGTGAATGTGGATCAAACCCAAGGCAGGGCAGTTGATCAGGAGGGACCTAGGGGGACCAGGATGATGGCTTGATGGTAGGACTTGGCGGTGGGAGGGGAGAAGTTGGGGGGGCAGAAGGGCCCAGTAGCTGGCTGGACAAGTAGGGCCGCCAAGGAGGTGCCTTCCATCGCCACACCGCGTCCCGTGTCCTGAGCTGGTCTGCAGCGTTGAACGGTGAACCCGGCTGTTCTGTCTGTGTCCTCCTGCTCCCAGCGCCCCCCTCAAGTTGCTGCCTTGTGTGTCGCTGCTCCCGTAGGTCCTTCCCTCTCCTCCCGCAACCCTGCTGGAGGACTGACTCACTCCACCCTGTACCTGTTGACCTCCTGACTCCTTGTTTTCACTTCTCTGTGCCTTCCTGTTTTGCAGAGTTGAGCGGCAAACAGGGTTAAGCCCTTGGCCGGGGCTCTGCGTCACTGGCATCCCGCAGCCCCGCTGGCTGCACCCCACTCACCATGCAGCCTTGTCCTGACCCCTAAGCTGTGGCTTAGACAGAGAACCCCCACACCCAGTTCATGACGGTTTCCATAGACTCAAGCACATTTTGGGAAGAATCCACACCCGCCCCAAGCCAGTAGGAGAACCGCGATGTCTCTCCTGTGTACCCCAGCACTAACCCAGGTTGCCTTGGCCCCAGAGACACAGGCCGAGAGGAAAGACAGTAGCCATCCAGTCCACGTGGACAACTGCATCCTGAATGCTGAGACCCTCGTGTGTGTCAAGGAACCCCCAGCCTACACTTTCCGGGACTACAGGTAAATGAGCACAGGGGGCAGGTGTGGGGCAGGAGTCCCGTGCCTGCCCTGTGAGGCCCCTTGGTGCCCTACACTCTGCCTGTCCCCCTCAGGATACACATGGGCACACACTGGTCGGGGCCGCCTGTCCCCATTTCCCCCTCCCAGTCCTCTGCTAGGAGGACAGGCGGTGAGGAATGGACAGGTGGGGTGTGATGAGTAGATTCGTGCATGTGGACTTGGCACGGAAGCACCCAGACAAGGGCATGAGGGACTCTCGGGGTCGAGGGTGGGGCTGGGAGGGCTGTGGGCTGTTCACGGTTTCAGAGAAGTGTTTGGAAAGCTGCTTTCCTGTGGAAGGCCCCCTCTAGCTGCTGGTTTTGAGCACGTGAAGGTGAAGGCTCTGGGCAGTGGGAGGAAAGGGCCATGTTAGGATACCTCTGCCTTTCCAGTGCCATCCTTTACCTAAATGGAGACTTCGATGGAGGAAACTTTTATTTCACCGAACTGGATGCCAAGACTGTGACAGTGAGTGCTCCTTTGTCCTTATCCCTGGGCCACAGAAATCCTGTTTTGTTTTGTTTTGTTTTGGAGCTGATGTCCAAAGTCCAGTCCATAGAAAAACCAACTGGGTGTCCTTATGGCCAGCGCCCCTTCCCCAGCCCCAGCGCGGGGGGCTCTCCCCTAACAGTGTTATCTCTGGCCTCTGGGAAACCAAGCCGAAGTTCCCCGTGGCTTTCCTTAGTCTTTCCCCTGTGTGTCCCCTCTAGGCGGAGGTGCAGCCCCGGTGTGGAAGAGCTGTGGGGTTCTCTTCAGGCACTGAAAACCCACATGGAGTGAAGGCTGTCACCAGGGGGCAGCGCTGTGCCATCGCCCTGTGGTTCACCCTGGACCCTCGACACAGCGAGCGCGTAAGAACAGCTGTGCTCCCCTCTATTCCTGGGAGGGTCATGGTCCCACTTCCCCCTTCCCCAAATCCCACTGCTGGAGGCGTTGTCACTAAAGGAGCTCCAGGCTCAGGACTGCCCACTCTGGCACTGTCACTGTGGTCACCTGCCTCATCCTCCCGGGACCTTCTTCCTTCCCTGCCATCGGGTCCTGTCAGTGCTGATGGGATGGGCCGTGCAGGGAGCAGTGCCGAGTCCGTGTTCCCTCCTTGGGCACACCTCAGCGTCTCCCACAGAGTGTGGGGTCTGCTGGGAAGGGGGCAGCCACGTGGCCCCAGGCCTCTGAGTAGGCAGGGTTTGCCCTTGCAGGACAGGGTGCAGGCAGACGACCTGGTGAAGATGCTCTTCAGCCCAGAGGAGGTGGACCTCCCCCAGGAACAGCCCCTGCATGCACAGCAGGGCACGTCCCAGCCTGGACAAGAGCCCGCCTCAGGCAGTGAGTCGAGGCACAAAGATGAGCTATGACAGTGCCAGGTCGCACATGGGCGAGTGATTGGACCGGTGGGGAGGAGCTTGGTCCCACATGCCAGGCTGCCCAGCCCCCGAGGGCCAAGGAGCGGAGGGGAGCCTGGGTGTCTACCCAGCCGAGGGGATCCTGCTCTTGACTGCTGATGGTGCTACTGTTCCTGGAGTGGACATGGAAGGACACCACGCCCCTTTGGGCCTGGTTGAAGGCTCAGGACGTGGGCCCAAGCCACCACGGGGCTTGCACAGGCAGCTGTGTGACAGCAATAAAGTATTTAAGTGTCTCTATAGACAACCAAAGAATAACTGATTGGTGGTTTCTTGTTTGGTGGTTTGTTGAGAGAGTAGACATTTGCCCATTCCGACCCGGGATCTTGCTTGGTAGAAACTGTTCTGGGCAGGATGCAGCGGCCTGTATGACGCTGGAAGGCCCAGCTGGAACCCTGTGCAGCCTCAGACACCTAGCCATAGTCCTCGTTCTCCCCACCTTCCTCGGCAGCCATGTGGCCCGGATGGTGCGGGATGGAATGGCACTTTGTGAACTGTGAAGCTCTGGATGAACGGCCAGGATTACCACTAATCCTCTTCTGGCAGGGAGCAGCAGTCAGCAGTGCTCTGGCACATTGTCCCCGTGGCAGCCACATGCTTCCTGCTCTGCTGGCCTCCGAGCCCCATACCTCAGGGCCTCCGCTTGGAGGATGACACTTCTAGGAGAAAGCATACAACCAGAGTGAGCTCCTCTGGCCATGTCCCTGGCACCAAGCCCACCACCTTCACTGTGCTTGAGATGTCATGGGGCAGGGAGTGTAGGAACCTGCACTCTGAGTTATCATTTAGTCAATCAACTAAAATTTATGCATTGAGCATTAGCTAAATTCCTGGTGCTGAGAATATGATAGTGAACAAAACAAGCACCCACCCTGGTAGACTTGTGTTTTGTAGGGGAGACATAATAAATATGTAAATATATGTGAGTGCGTTTGTGTGTATAATCCTTCGGAATAGAAAATAAAGCCAGTCAGGTCCCTGAGGCAGGAGGAACAGCCAGGAGGCCAACAGAGTGGTGCAGTGGGCCAGGGGAGAGGTAGAGGGCCAGGTCACAGGGGCCTCGTCTGCCGCTGCGAGGAATTGGGAGCCCTAATGGCTTTGAGTGGGCAAGTGGCAGCATCTGACGTTTTAAAGGGCTTCATGAACAACACGTGGAGACTAAGCTACGGGGTGCAGGAACGGACACAAGACCAGTGTCTTAGTTACTTTTCTCTCGTTGCTGGGACAAAATACCCGACACCCAAAGTTAGGGGAAGAAAGGTTTATTTGGCTCACAGTTTGCAGAGGTTTCAGTCCACAGTCAGCTGGGTCCGAGGCAGGGTGGCCTGGCAGACAGGCAGAAGTCAGCAAAGTAAGCAAGAGATGCAAGCAAGCTGTGAGAACCAGCTTCTTCCTGTATCTTATATCTTATCCAGGCTACCTGGCTTTAGAGTGGGCAGTACTCCCACCCTTAATCTTAATACTCTCAATTTTAGTGTCACATCCTTGATCCCAGCAGAACATGCCAAACCGATCAGTGGATTAATTTAGTAATCACACACTCTAGATCCAGCTACCTCTTACCACATGAGGCTTTGGGGGGACATCTAGACACAAACCATAACAACCAGTGAGGGGCTGCTGGGTGACATGGAAAGGGGAGGGGAAGATGGTTTGGGCCAGGGTGAGCAGTGAAGGTGGAGATGAGCAGGCTCCAAGCCTGGTCATAGCATAGAGCCAGCAGGAGGTGCTGATGGATTGCTACAAGGTCTAAGGAAGACACCTAGAAGTCTAAGCAGCTAGACCAACAGCCGCCTTTTCCTTCCCATAGTACCCTGTGGAAGACGTGACTGGTGTGTGTGAACCCCAGGTTTTGGTTTAGGTGCACTCAACTTGAGTGTGAGGGGCATGTTGATGCCATCAAAAGCCAGAAGAGACAGGAGGCTGAAAACAGCGTGTGTGGTGGGACCCGCTGACGAGAGCCAGGGAGTCAAGATGCAGCAGCCTGCAGCCTGAGGAGGGCCTCGGAGAGAGGAGAACGGCATCGCGCGTTTCCCACAGCATAGGCATGAGGAGCTGAGGATGCAGCTTTGGATTCCCCAGCAGGGAGGCGAGCAAGCACTTCAGCAGCGGATGTCTGGGGAAAGTCTCATGGGGCGAGATGGACGGAGTTCAAGCAAAGGAGGGTGGGCGGAGAACAAGTGTCATGATGGGTGTGGACAACCTTGTCCAGTCATTTGGCTTGAAGCACAAGCAGAAAGATGAACTGGAAGGAGACGTGGTCAAGAAAAGACGCTTTTTCAAGCTGGGAGATCACATTGCACGTCGGTTTGCCACAGGGAATGGTGCAGTACAGATGGTCACCATACCTTTCATCATCATCGACCCCCCTCTGTCCTGCCTGGGCGACTTACTTACCACACAGGAAGGCACGCAGAGTGACTGTCACTCTTCCACTTGGAGTTGTGTGACCTTCAAGTTGTGCAGCCTCCGGTGCGTTTCTTCACCAGGATAATGGGATCACAGTCCTTACTGCCAGGATGGTTGAGGATACCGACAGGCACAATGGTAGAGACCCAGCATTACAGAAATCTACATTGGCTTCTTCTTGATTGTCTGGAAGTTTCCACATCAAAGCAGATGACCTTTTCAGTTTCAACCTATGCTAACCACACACAGACAGCAGACCATCTCTTTCGAGCTCACAAAAGGCCAAATGTTTTCAACAGCAACAGGACCGAGATAAGTGTACGCAGTTAGGCGGGGCTGAGTTGCCCTAGAAGCAGGATTGCTCGCTATGTCCGTGTCCAGGGAGCCTATGTAAGGGCATGTCGGCAACAGGAGGAAGTAGGCTCAAGACGGAAGGAGACCCACAGGAGCAGTACAGGGGATGAGAGGCAACCCAGCAAACCTGGGCAGAGCTGGACATGACAGCCCCAGGCCTCCATAACCCAAGGCGGCTCACGGAGCCCTCAGCCGGGCACCAGGGACCTCTGCACAGAGGAGCAAAGGGCACCACTGGGCCGTGCTGTGTGTCACAGAAGTGTCCTCGTCCTGGGTTCGGCAGTGGAACCCAAGAAGCTGCTAGAACGGCTTCAAGGTGTTTACCGTCTCAGGAAGGAGGCCGACAGACACTAAGTGCAGTGAATGAGCGTTCTCGGAGTGTTATGGGATTCCGTGCCTGAGCAGCCGGAATAGTAGAGGGTGGCCACATTGCTGGCTGTTTTGCTTTCCAGCTGCGTGGCCCGAGGGAAGTCCTCTCTGTTCCAGGCCTGTGATTACACAGGAACCTCATACTCGAGTTGGGGGTAGTAAGACCAGCACCTCTTCTGAGCCTCAGAATTTTCCATGGTGGCTGCGGAGAATGTTCTAGATTCCAGCGGACTGAATCAGACCCCCCAACTGGCAATGAGAGGGGCTACCAGAAAGGTCTCTGACATTTGATTAGGAAGGAGACCAAACCATTGAATCCTCATACCCATCAGTCAGTCATCAACACACCTGCCAAGGCCGCCTCTTGGCCGGACATGATTGCAGAGGTGGCACTGGGTCCTCAGCTGCAGGCCACCTACCCACCCCGGGATGAGAAGATGCGAGCAGGCCACCACCCCGGGGGTTCTGGGGGAGAGCTCCCACTAGCCCTGGTTCTTTGGGCATCTTGTGCATTCCAGCAGCATTTCTCACCCACTGCTCCATCCCTGCAGACTTCCCGTGAACCAGACGGGGCAAATGGGATTCTCTTTCTCACTTGGGAAACCAGCCTGAGAGAAGCTGAGGGACTTGCCTACTGTCACACAGCTTCTCAGTGGCAGAGATAAAGCTAGAGGCCTGGCCTCTTGTAACACAAGTAAAAGCACTTTTTAAATGATGACCTGGGCTGGGGATTTGGTTCAATGGTTAGAGTGCTTGCCTTGCAAGCACAAGGCCCTGAGTTCGATCCTCAGCATGAATAAACAGATAAATAAATAAATAATGACCTGTGTGACCCCGGGGCTGTTTCAGATAGGTCTCATGGGAGGCTGGAGTGGAACCCTGAACCTTCCTGCACTCCCTACATACCTGGCAGTCACTGGGCTGCGTGGGCCACCAGGAGGGTAGGTGCCTGGGGTGAAGGAGTTACTCCGTAGAAAAGACACAAAGTCCGCAAGGCTTTGAACACTGTGAGGGGAGGCCATCAGGGCCGGAGAGGCTCTCTGGTATAACAGACTCAAAACCTCAGTGAGAAGAAGGGCTAAACAAAGGTGCTCCAGAGGAAGAAGTGGGCATCAGAGGCTCTGGGAAGCACAGGATGGAGGAGCAGATAGGCCTCCTGCTGCCTCCGGGCCCTCACAGCTGCAAGGCGCAGGCCCCGGGCAGCAGTCCCTTCCTCTCTGGCTCTGGGCTCTCCATTTTCAACAGAGGGAGCTGCAGGTGGCCTCTGAGGCCAGGTGGCTCAGACGCTCCATTTCCGTGTGGCCTTGAGGCTCCAGAGGTCAGACACCTGACCGGGCCTTCTGAGGCAGGAGTGACCCCTGGGTCTTCCTCGCAGAGAAGCACGTGCAGAAGGCAGGAGATAGGGCCCAAGGCCCAGTTTAGGGGAGGTGGGTGCTCGCCTTTGGGAACAGCATGCTCTAGGCCGCTGCCAAGCACAGCCCCCTCCCTCCCCAGATGTCACTTACCTTGTTCAATGACATCACAGTTCTGGGAGATGGATGCGTTTAGAGGTAGGGACACAGAGGCTCCATGGTCAGCTCAGATCATCTGTAAGGAGCACCTTATGACTGCTGCCCCTCCTCATCTGGACCGGGTGCTTCCCTCCGAAAGGCAAGCGTGTGGGAAGAGAACAGGAGCCAGCAGCACCACACACGTCCCAGAGGAGGTTCCCAGCTAGTCAATGCCCCCCAACTCCGGGCAAGCCTTGCCCACCTCGAGGGCTGCCTGCAGTGTTAGTGAAATTAACGCAAGAAGCACCGGTCACAGCGTGCTCACACTCTCCCTGGGCACCTTGGGTTTTTGTTCCCTTCCCCACTCTGGACTCTAGCAACAGCCTCTGCTCCCCTTGATCCTACTGTCCTGTCATTATCTGTGGCAACTCAGGCTGACTTCTCTGCCACCTCTAGACCCTGCTGGCGTTTTGGGACCCACAAGCTGCCTCAGGAGGCAGTCTGCCCAGACAGAGACCCACATGGCTCTGACCTTCCTGACGGATCAGGAGGACCTGGGGTGCCGCCCCGCAGGCCAGGCAACACCCACCCCGGCCCCTTGGAGGGCAGACCACTCCCCCTGCTCTGGGCTGGAGCTGCAGGCCATACCAGAGGCCCACGCCCTGGGCGGGCACACAGGGCAGCCATTGTCTGTGCAGTGCCTGGCACCCTCTCGTTTGCATAGCCACGTGAAGAATGCAAGGGAGCAGGCTGGGGACTTGTCCCTGCAGAGGGGGACAGGGGCTGTGGGGGAGGAAGCTGGCCAGGGTCACAGCAAGACCCTGCCATCCCCCAGTACAAGGCCCAGAATGGCGGGTGGGCTGCTGGGGATGTAGAGGGCGGCCAGGGTCTTGCAGGAGTGGGGACAGGGGTGTAACATTCCTCCTGCACCCACACTGAGCCGTGGGGCTGAAGTGGACGTGAGCCGATTGCTAATGAGGTCGAGGAGAGTTAAACATTCCTCTGCTCCTGAGGGCTGAGCTCCGCTGGGAGAGAGAAGGTGAGGGTCTAGGGGGGTGCAGCCTGAACCCCAGGAATGTGCAGAGGCCGCTGCTCCCCCAAGGCTGTTCTGGAGCTAGGGGCCCAGCAGGAGCTGCTGAACCAGCCAGCAAGGGGATTAATGGGCTGAGCAATCACCTTCCTTTAGGGCAAGGCCAGAAGGCTGGTGCTGTCTCCCCAGCTCCCTGCCAGGCCCGCTGCTGGCCTGCAGCCAGCTCTGGCCCAACCTTAACGGGGCCTCTCATCTGACCCCTGAGATCTCAAACACCCCATAGTATGTATGCCCTGCTCTGGCCGTCTGGGCCCCTTATTTCTGGTGCACCCCAGCTGCCCAGAACACTTTTCCCCAGCACTTAATTCCCAGCCTAGTCTCTCTGCATCTGGCCTCAAAGGTTCTCCCTAATGTCTAACTCTAGTTTTACCCACTGCAAGCTGGAAATCCTTTTCCTTTCTGCACTGAAGTCAGAGGGCAAGAAAGCCCAAGGGTCAGATCGGCCTTAGAAGGTCAAAGTGTATCATCTCAGGGCTGGTGCTCAGGGTAGAGATGAGAATATTAGGGAACTTGAATCAGGCTCCTAAGGGGTGGAAAGGCCTGAAGTAGGCAGGAGCACTCTTCCCAGTGCCCTCTTTCCTACCCCTGGGGTGGGGGTGGGGCAGGGTTACCCACCTGGGCCATAAGTCCCGCCCCCCACCCCCAGGGGGCTGGGCATGAGCTTTGCCGGGTACCCTGGCCTGGCTCAGGCGGCCGCTGTGGGCGGGCCTTTGGCCTTTCCCCCAGCATTCTGGAGCCCGGAGCCACTGCCTTTGCTGCTGCCGCAGCTGCTGTCCCCTCTCCCCCCTGCCTCCAACAACTCACCGCTCCCCTTCCCCAGCCGCTCTCTCTCCTGGTCATGACCGCGGTGATCTCCGGGACCCTGGCCCAGCTCTGAGCCTTGGGGCCCTTGGTCCCCTCCCTTGGGTCATGGCCAACTCAGGTCTCCAGCTGCTGGGCTACTTCCTGGCCCTGGGTGGCTGGGTGGGCATCATTGCCAGCACGGCCCTGCCGCAGTGGAAGCAGTCCTCCTATGCCGGCGACGCCATCATCACGGCCGTGGGCCTCTACGAAGGCCTCTGGATGTCCTGTGCCTCACAGAGCACTGGTCAGGTGCAGTGCAAGCTCTACGACTCGCTGCTCGCCCTGGACGGTAGGTCTCAGGTTGGCGGGCCGGGAGGTGGGGCCTGCGGTGGGCCGGGGGTCTACAGAAAGCTTTCCCACAGTCTGTTGTCAGCGCCAGGCCCCACACTGCAACCCACTGCAGGATCCCCACTGCTGCCCGCGAATACCTGGGCTCCTTGGGAGGCAGGGCGCCCCGCGAAGGGTCTGGCAGCTTCAGGTCCACTGTCGCCTTGTGAGACACCAGCGCTTTTGCATTCCGAGATCCTCCTCTGTAAAGGGGAATACTAACAGCTTACTTGAAAGGGCAGAGGGCCCGGCACACCAAAAACCTGACACCCTTCGGTCCACTTCTCCCTCCTTTCTGTGTGCAGACACATGTTGGTGTATATGCGACGACTGCCCAGTCCTCCATCAAGGCAAGCATGCCAGTGCGCGTGCGCGCGCACGCACACACACAGACACACACACACACACAGGAGTTGCAGCATGTGCCCCTCTCTCCCTGGCGTGTGGAATTGAGATTCAGATTGGCTCGTAAGGAGGCACCCACACTCTAACCTTTGGTGGGGCCGAATGGCCGCACTCTGCCCAGGGCCCCACAGGCAACCGGGTAGGGCTGCCCTCAGCCAGCCCCACCGCTCGGGTCCAGGCACCCAGGTCGCCTGAGCTGGCCTGGGGCCCGGGACTGACTGGCACACCCTTGCCGGGGCCTTGGGGGGGGGGCATCAGGTGCTCTGGGTGATTCACAGGGCAGAGAGGAAGGTGACCAGAGTCAGAGGGCTGAGAGTCACGGCTGGGGCCTGGGTGGGCTGAGGTGGGCCTCAGATACACTCAGCATTTCCTTCTGTTGAGCCCGAATGGCCCAGGAAGAGCTGCCCCTGCTGCTTGGGAGAGGTGCCAGGCCTAAGACAAAGCAGCAGAAGAGCAAATTCAAACTATCCTGTCACTAAAGCACCATTGGGAGGACCCCGCAAGAGAGAGTGGAAAACAGGGTCAGTGTGAAAGGGGCTTTCAGTCCCACACGCTGTCCTCACACCCGCGCAGTCACCTTTCACAGTGTTAGCTGCGGGGTCTGGCTGCAGCCAGCTCCTGCCCAAGCCCCTCCCATGCTCCCATGCAGGCTCCTTCCAGCACCGGTGTGACCCACACCCCACACCACTCTCCTGCTTCTCCGTCCCTTCCACCCCAAGCCCTGCTCAGTGCGGTCCCGGCCCTGCCCTAGGTCACATCCAGTCGGCGCGAGCCCTGATGGTGGTGGCCGTGCTCCTGGGCTTCGTGGGCATGGTCCTCAGCGTTGTAGGCATGAAGTGCACTCGAGTTGGAGACAGCAACCCCATCGCCAAGGGTCGTCTGGCCATCTCCGGGGGTGCCCTCTTCCTCCTGGCAGGTGAGTGCCCCGACTCCATTTCTAACCTCTTGGCTGCGGCAGGTGGCTGGCCAGGGACCGGGCACGGCTGAGCACCTCTCTGCTTTGTCCTCAGGTCTCTGCACTTTGACTGCCGTCTCATGGTATGCCACCCTGGTGACCCAGGAGTTCTTCAACCCAAGTACACCTGTCAATGCCAGGTGAGCGCCAGGGTTGGGCTCCTGCCTCACCTACTCTGAGGCCACTGCCTTGTGTCCAGCTGTCCCTTGGAAGAGGAAGTAGTGATTGGGACCCAGGTGCTATCTGAGAAACTCTGGAGCAGCGAGCCAGGCTGGCTGTTGCCAGGCCCCCAGTACAGGCAGGAAGAGGGGGCACCTGGCGCGGCAAGGACCTCTGGGGAGCTAAGGCCTTGGCTCTGAGCTCCGTTCTAATCCCAGCTCTGCCTGTCCCGGTGGAATCTTGGGAAAGTTCCTTAATCTTTCCATGCCTGGCTTCGTCCTCTGTAAAACAGAGCCAGGGCCCGAGAGCACCTCGCACATAGTTGTGAGAGTCCAGCAGACAGCGCAGGTGCAGATTCGCACAGTGCCTGGGCTGGGAGAGTGCTCGGTACACCTGAGCTGCCCTCATTGCCCCTGATGGGTGCAGGCTGGGTAGCTTCCTACTGGAGGTAGCAGTTTTATGACGCCAGGGAGATGAGACTGGAGAAAAAGGATAGATAGGGCCAGGCTGGGTGGCCTCCAAGGAACTGTTCTTCACCTTGGGGCGGAAGGCAGCACAGTCCCTCCGCCATAGTGTGCAGAAAGTGGGGACAGGCAGGACCCGTAGGGTGGCAATTGGAGAGCAGTGGCAAACAGACTCAGAGATATGTGGGAGCTAGAATGGTCAGAACTTACACAGTCAGGGGCACAGGGGCTGAGTCAGGGGGTCTCAGAAGGCCTACTCTGCTCCTCCCAGCCGAACCAGGAGCGAAGCAAAGGACATCTAAGACATCCTAACAGGTCCAGGGGTGGAGGAGAAAAGGAGCCCAGGCAGGGAGGAAGGCTTCCTCAGGAGGCAGAGGTGTGGAAGGGGGAGGAAAAGGAGGAGGCTTCGATTTGAGCCTGTCCCAGGGTAGCAGCTACAGCCACAGAGACCTGCCAAGCAAGATCTAGCTCGAGGGCCCTTCATCCTTCAACTGTCCCAAGGCTGCCCTCTGTCTGTCCTCCAGAGCTCCTGGGGACTGAAGAGTCTCCTGGTGAGGGTACGAGAAGGGGCAGAGTGAGCATGAGGGCATCTGGGAAAACCTCCACTAGAGCGCTTGCCTAGCAAGCACAAGGCCCTGAGTTCAATCCCCAGCACCCCCCCAAAAAAAGAAACAAACAAACAAACAAAAGCCCCCACTAAGAGCTAGGAGGTGGCATGAGAACTAAGCCCTGAAGGCAGAGCAGGAGCTAGCGAGGCACTCCAGGAGGGTGCCCTGTGCTAAGGCACAGAGGGCAGAGACATAGGAGGGGCCAGGAGGCCAAGAGGGCCGTGTGGAGAGCCCAAGAGTGCGAAGGAAGGAGCCTGGCCTTCCCCAAAGGCAGTGGGAAGCAACCCTGGCTGTCTGTTGGGACCTTGAGGGTCTCTCAGGCCCCCTCCACTGGCCAGATGGGGAAATGAGCCTGAGGCACCAGAACAGGGGCTGGAGGGCAGACTTCAGCCTGCAGGGCCACCCAAGGCCTAGGTTGTTCTGTGTGGCATTGGTATGCTGCCTAGATGAAGGAGGAAGAATGAATATTCACCCCAGTTTATCTGGGGAGATGAGACAGTTGAGCACCATGGAACTTGAGAGGGAGAGGGATGGGGGAGCCGGGGCTGGGTTTGCAGCCGCACCTAAAGCCACTCGTCCTCTGCTCTGCAGGTTTGAATTTGGCCCGGCTCTGTTCGTAGGCTGGGCCTCAGCCGGCCTGGCCATGCTGGGGGGCTCCTTCCTCTGCTGCACATGCCTGGAGCCCGAGAGAGCCAACAGCAACCCACAGCCCTATCGGCCAGGACCCTCAACTGCTGCCCGAGAGTACGTCTGAACTCTGCCAGCCCCAAGTAGCCCTCCCGCCCAGCAGCCCCTCACCCAGCTCTCCAGCCAGCCCCAACAACATCCTGAACAGGGCACAAGATGTCCCCCCAACTCCTTCTAGGGCTCTGAGAACTTGGTCCTCAATGCAGATGCCCACTCTGCCATCTGAGACCCAGATACTCCGAAAGAGATTGGAGGCAAGACCCAGCCCCCCGCCACCACACAGTGCACTGCCACGGTCATGGGCGGGCCACATGCACTTTCACCAACCTGCTTATTTACTGCAGGGCCACATGTTTACCGTGTGCGGGGTCCTCGGGGTCCTACAGTGACCGAGATGGATGTTAGTACCCAGCATCTGGGGTGGGCAGAGCCCCTCACCCACCTGCATCCCCAGGCTCCTCACAGCAAACCCAGGGAGGAAGCAGTACCCGCATGAGGAACGTCCCCACGTCACACGTTAGGAGAGACCGCGAGGCTCGGTCCCACTTTCTCTGAGTGCTGGTCTTGGGCTCCTCCAGCACTGCTCGGACACCCACACAGATAGCTAGACCAGACCATGTCACCCCTGCTCCTGGTAATGGGCCCCAAGAGGGCTGCTCTGAGGACAAAGGTCCCACAGAGCTGGCCAGGTCCTGTGTTTGGGCCTGAACTCCACAGCCCCTGCCTCCCCCACTGCTGCTCACCCCACTAACCAGCTCTCTCTCTTTTGACTTTCAGACCTGTTGTTAAATTACCCACCTCCACCAAGGGCCCCCTGGGTGTGTAATGCCCGAATCCCCAGCCAGGCTCTGTCCCTGTGCCACACCTACACTGTGTGCGTGGTATTTTTTGGAAAGAGAAGTGAACATTCAGCCCCAAGTGTGGTGTCATTTACTCTGTTCTGGCTTGGCTAGGCTGGGACCTGTTGTAGAGAGGCGAGAGCTGACTCCTGGGGCTCTTTTTTCTGGGGGGGCACGGTGCTGGGGATCGAACTAAGGGTCTTGCACTTGTGCACTTGCTAGGCAAGTGCTGTACCACTGAGCTAAATCCCCAGCCCCTTGATCCCCAACCTCTTGCCCCTGGGGCTCTTGGAGTGGGTTTTGCAGCAGGAACAGGGTGCGCAGGAAAGAAATTGGGATCCTGGCCCTGCTACTAACCCGCCAGCCTGCTCCCTGAGGGGAGTTCCCACCTAGCTCGCCCCTGGGCCAGCACTGGAAGCAGACCCCTGGGGTCAGGGGGCCCTGGATGTGGAGAAAAGCCCGCAGGTAACAAGCCCTGGCTCCGGGAGCCTGCCTAAGGGAAGGGACCGTCCCTGTGAGGCTTTCTGGCTGGGGCTGGGTCAGAGCTGGGTGAGGGGACACTGTGTAGGGGCTCCCTCTGTAGGAAGGACATAGGACTGTCCTGGCAAGGTCCGAAGCCCCCAGCTCAGCTCACCCCGAATCCCGCAGTGGAGGCTGTGGTCAGAGCTCCATCCTGCAGCCCAGGGTGCATCAGTTGGAAGGGCTTGAGGCCTTGAAGCCCTGATCAGCCCCAAGGCCAGATAGTGTCCATCCTCAGACTGAGCAGGGCCCTGCCCACATGCTCAGCCTCTACCGTGCCGAACTGCAACCCCAGACTCTGGTCTCTCCCTGGCCCTACCCCTTCCCTCCTTATGTACACAACAGCCTCCTGGAAAGAGGCATCCATCACTGTCCCTCTTCCTCTACCTTCCAAGAGCCGTATCCGGCTTCCTCCACCCCTGTTCATGACCAGATCTCCCACCAGCTCACCAAATCCCAAGGATGCAATCCAGCTTCTCCCTCAAGCTTGACTCTTTCTGGTGAAGTGACCAAAATCAAGTCAGAGAAGATGACTGTCACACACAGTACAGCTGAAATTGGCCTGGGAAAAGAGAAGCAAGTGACAGAGAGCTGCCGTGGGATTGCCCCCAATTCCCAACCTAGCAGCTGCTGTGCATCCACAAGGCCCTCTGGCCAGAGGAGTGGCCACTCGGCTCTAAATAGGCTTACTACAGTCCGCTCGGGTTGTGAGAAATACGGAAGTCTCTGGGTGCCTCCACCCCTAGACACCCGACTTAGGAGGTCTGGGTATCAGAGCCTACGTAACTGCACTGAGGGAACCTCAGGAGGACGTAAAGAGCCTCTGGAAGAGGGAGGAAAGGCAAGGCTGGAGAGGAAACACCATCTCCCTCCTGCTTTTCCGGAGACCAGGGCATTGGAGGAGACGCCCACATCCTTCCGATCAATACACTTTTGTGCTGAAATGATTTTGAGTCTGGATCCTGTCACACACAGCCCCAGGGGCCCTAACACAGAACTTGGAACCCGGAAGCTCAGTGCCACACTGAGGTCTCCTGTTACATGGCATCAGCCAAGCAGGGCTGGGATTGTCCCCCTGTCTCAGGCCAGCTGTTTAGCAGTCTTCACTATTTGGTCATAAAGCTGGCCAGGAAGCCACATGTCATCTCTTGAGATTCAGGGGCACCAGAGCTTTGGGACTTGCTGAGAGGATGTCAAGATAAAATATACGGCCATATGACCCTGAATATGCCCCATTTCGGTCTGGTCAAAGAAGGCAATGTGCTGGCTACTTCTTGTGGGTTTCAGGGACAGGCTGTGAAAAAGACAAGCTCTGTGCAAGCAGGGGACCTGACAGCAGAGAGGGAAAGTCTTCTCTTTCATTAAAGGAAGCCCATTCTGCCTGTAGCCAGGGGTAGGGAAGGGTCAGATGGCCACAGCCCACTGCGTTACACAACCGATTAATACACTGATCGAAAAGCCTGAGATCCCGGTAGTGGGAAGGTGATGTCTGGGAGAAACTAGAGGAGTTTGAAGCTAAAAGAGTTTGGGGATCCTGAACCCGCAGGCCTCTCCTAAAGCAATGCCATTCAAATGTCTAAGTCAAGGTCACCTGGGCTGCCAGAGGCAGGGCCAATTTTCCAGGCCTCCTGGGCCAGCCTGTTGTTTACTATCCCAGCCTCAAGCTAAGGGACTGGACAGAGACCCATGGAGGGTGGGGCTCAAACTCAAAAGCTTTTGCCATTGTTCATTAATAAATGGAACCCCCAAGAATGAAATTGGTATGCCATCAAATACAATTTTAGGAGTAGAGCTGTGTACTCACCTCCTAAGGAAAGCCCCAGGCCCTAGCGAGCTGAGCAGGAATCACATCTATTGCCTGGAAGAGGTGTGAAAAATGCGTATCTGAGAATACTGCATAGGACATATTAGATGATTTCAAGGCTTTATTTAATTGTGTGTTATATATTGTTAATTTGTGTGATAATGACATTACGGTTCTCAATTTTTGACTCTTACCTGGTAGAGGTACACACTGACCTGATGGCTGGATTTGCTTTAAAATACTGTAAGAACAAGGAGTTCCTGGGCTGGGAAAGCTATAAAGTAAGACTGGTAGTGGGGGTTCACTCTACCCTTCTGTTTGTATGTTTGCTAATGAAAGAAAAATTAAAAACATAGTTTTAAAAATACCTCCGAGATTTTTTGGTTGTACGATTTAATAGACTCCCCCTAAGCAGGAGAATTAAGGATGAGGATTAAGGATGCTAGAAACTCTTGCTACGCAGAGCAGAGTCCTCAGCACTGTGCTGCCTGGAGACTTGCTGACATGTGGGTTTGCAGCCCATCACCCAGACCTGGTGACTTGGGCTTTCTAAGAAGATCACCAGGTAGTCCGTGCAGACCTTGACACCTGAGAAGCACTGATACAGGCTGCTGGGGCTCTGTGAGCTGCTCCTTTTTGTTGTTGTTGCTGTTTTTGTGTTGTGAGGCAGGGTCTTACTTTGTAGTTTAGACTGAAGTCCAATTTGCACAATCCTGCCTCAGCCTCCTGAACACTGGGATTACAGGCCTGCACTATCATGCCCAGCTTGCTTCTCCTTTTTCAAATGAGCTTATTTGACTGTTAGGTATATTGACGGGGGGGCACTGAATGATTTTGTTTTTGTTTTTGTTTTGAATGATTTTGTTAGAGCTGACAGTTTATGAGAAGCTACAACTAAACCCGATCCAGGCGAAAACCAAAGTGAAGAACAACCCAAAGTACCGCTTCCCAACTTTTTTTCCCTCATTATAATATCACATTTGGTTCAATTTATGAGAATATTGAAAACAATTTTATCTGGCCAAGTTTCCTGTTGAAAACAGCTGAAAACAGTTGAGTACAGTATAAAAATTTCTTCGAAGCATCAAAGGGCTGCCACGATACTATGAAAGTTCCATGTCAAGGCCAAAGAAGCCCTGCCATACCCCTCCCTCAGCCACACAGTGCCCAAAAGGTCCTACGACATCAAGGGGTCACTGACTGGCATGGCCGGAGACTGGTTACCTCGAAGGGGACTGAGCAAATAAATAAGTGGATATACTGAAGATAATGGGAGCCAGGCTGTTTACCAACAGAGAACAGATTTTTAAAATGGAAAGAGGGAAGGCTAGAATCATCCTGTAGGGTTGGATTAGAATCGGAGGTATCTGGATGAATTTGTTGGTTTTTTAATATATGAAAGTTAAAAAGTAAACGTCAAAATAGATACAGATATATGTGTATGGGTGTTACATGCACACACCACACCCGTGAGCTCTACCTCCAGGAAGTCTTAGTAAGCAAGGATACCCTGGCACCAGTGGGCACACCAACTGATCTTTCTTTTCTTTTCTTTTCTTTTTTTGAGTTTTGAGATGGGGTCTAGCTATGTAGTCCAGGCTGGCCTCGAACTCATGGCGATCCTCCTGCCTCAGCCTCCCAAGTAGTGCTGGGATTACAGGCACACACCACCATGCCTGGCCATATCTTGATTTCTGAATATCATTCTCCACTAAAAGGTACCAGGGCTCTGTGGAGAAGTGGCTGATTCCAGGGTGTTACGGTTCAGATTAAAATGTCTGCCCCAAATCTCAAGTGTTCAGTGAGGCTTTTTGAAGGTGATTAGATCATGAAGTGCTAACCTGGTCAATGGATTAATGTACTGATGAGTTCAGCACTCAATATGCTTTAGAAAGTGGGAACTGGTTGGAGAAAGTAGGTCCCCGGGGACCTTTGAAGAGTTTATTTTTCCCGTCTCTCTCCCTCTCTCTCTGCTTCCAGCCACCATGAGGTGAGCAGCTTTCTTCCACCATACCCTTCCACTGAGATGCTTCTGCCTTCAGAAGCCAGCTGACCATGGACCAAAGCCTCTGAAACTGTGAGCCAAAACAAATCCTTCCTTCTTTAAATTGTATAGGTTAGACATTTTGTTCCAACAATAGAAAGCTAATATGGCCCTAAAATATAAGGATAGGGTAGGGAATGTACAAAACTTCGAGTATCTTGGTGTTCCAGGAAGTAAGAAATGGCTCAAGGATTAATGGAGACACTTATAAAAGACACAGAAGCCAGATTAAATGTGCTCCCACTGGCTTTATCTGGGACAAGTTGAGCATTAAAATAAACAATGAAGGCAGAGGTAGTGGCTCACACCTATAATCTTAGCACTCAGGAGGCTGCGCTAGGAGGACCACCGGGTCACATAGTGAGTTCAAGACCAGCTTGGAATAAACAGCAAGACCTTGTGTCAAAAAAGCCAAGTGAATAAATAAGTAAAAAAACAAAATGATATTTCAGGTGAGTCATGTCAGCAAGACAGCGAAAGAATTGCCTCTTGCTTGACCTCATCTACAAAAATGGAACACAGCAAAGAATAAACAACATATCCCGACTGGAGTGGCTGAGCAAGTGCCCTGCCGAGTAGCAGAGAAGTGGCAGGATCCTTGTGGAGCCGTATTCTCGTCTTCCCTCTCTTCACTTGCAGTGTCTGTGTCGGTGGTATAGTGGTGAGCATAGCTGCCTTCCCTTTCTTCATTTCAGCCCACCCGTTTCTTCACTGGTGAAGTGACTTTCTTGATGACAACATACACTAAGTCTTATTACTTTTTTTTAAAATCCATTCATCCAATCTGTATCTTTTTTCTTTTAGTCCGTATCTTCTAACTTGGGAATTTCACATGCTTACATTTATTATCCAATAACCTACTCTTAGGATTTTGTTAGTTGTCTTCTGCCCCTCTTCCTCTTAGTAATCTTGGTTTGATGGGTTTCCGTGATAATAAAGACCGATTCTTCCTCTTGCTCATTTGTGTATCTCTTCTATCAGCTGAGTTTTATGCTTTCTGGTGTTTTCAGGATGGTAGTCATTATCTTCTCACTTCTAGATGTAGGATTCCCTTAAGGGAGGCCATTCTCCCAAACTTGTTTTACAACAACATTATCCTTACACCTACCTAAACTACACGAGGACACAATACAACAACAAATAATTTTTTTAAAAAGAAGAGGAAGGACATAAAAAGAATTAAGATGTGTTATGTACATGTACCGACTCCCCATGATGAATGTAATCATTATATACTGTAACATGTACTAATAAAAATAAATATTAAAAATTAAGAAAAATTAAAAAATAAGAGAGGAGAATAAAAGAGAAAATTACAGACTAGTATCCCTGATAACCATACGTGCAAAAAATTATTAGTAAAATCTAGCAAATCAAATCTAACGGCATATCACAAATTTTTTTTTCCACAAATGTTATACACCATGATCAGTGTCTCATGGATGCAAGGATAGTTCAACATATGTAAATCAATAAATGTAACACATCACATCAACAGAACAAAGGACAAAACCATATAACCATCTCAACAGGTGCAGAAAAAGCATCTGTAAAAGTCAATATTGGGGTTGGGACTTAGTGGTGGAGTGCTTGCCTACCAAGTGCAAGGCCCTGAGTTCGATTCCCAGCACCTCCCCGCAAAAGTCAATATCCTTCATGATAAAACAAACTCTAAATATAGAAGTACAATAACACACTGCAACATAAGATCACATGTGACAAACCCTCAGCTAACATTATACTGAATGGGGAAAACTTGAAAGCGTTTCCTTTAAGATTTGGAACAAGACGATAATGCCCACTTCCGCCACTTGTGTTCAATATAGTACTGGAAGCCTGAGCCCGAGAAAGCAGGCAGGTAAAAGGAAAAAAGGATGTCCAAATAGCAAAGAGGGAAGTCAAGCCATCCGTTTGCAGGTGACATGATTTGCTTTTTGGTTTTTGTTTCATTCTTTTCAGTAGTGGGGATTGAACCCAGGACCTCACACCAGCTTGGCAAGTATTCCACAACTATATCCCTGTCCCTTTTTTATGCTGATACAGAGTCTCACTAAGCTGCCCAGACTGGCCTGGAGTTCACAATCCTCCTGCCTCAGACTCCCAAATAGCTGGGATAACAGGCATGCACTATCACAGCTGGGATAACATGATCATGTAGTTAAGGCTTCAGCAAAATACAAGAACAAAAACAAAAACAAAAAAACTGTTAGAACTGATACATAAATTCAGTAATTTACACGCTACAGATCAATGTACAACTCGGGGTGGTGGCACACGCCTGTAATCGTAGCAAACCGGGAGGCCGAGGCAGGCAGATCACAAGTTCGAGCCCAGCCTGGGCAATTTAAAGACTTAACAAGACTGTCGTAAAATTTAAAAAGAGCTCAGATGCAGCTTAGTGTGAAGGCCTTGCATTCAATTCCCCATACCGGAAAAAAAAAAAAAGAAAAAGAAAAAAACCCAAAGCAAGAGAAGGAAGGAGATAATAAAGAGTATAAATGAAATAGAGGCTAGGAAAAGAGCAGATAAGATCAACACAAACCAAATTTGTTTTTTAAAAAGATAAACAAAATTGACGAATGTTTAACTAGATGGCCTAAGGAAAAAAAAAGACGACTTTTTTGGTGGAGGGTACTGGAAATTGAACCCAGGGCTTCACATTGAAAAATATATATATATACGTGTGTGTGTGTGTGTAATATATATTCTTTTCGTGCCAGGGATTGAACTTAGGCCTTGTGCTTGCTAGGCAAGCACTCTAACCACTAAGATAAATCCCCAGCCCCTGAACTATATATATACTAACAGCCCTTTTTATTTTTTATTTTGAGGCAGGGTTTCACTAAGTTGCTACATTACACATGTGTGGCCCCAATTTTTGATCGTCCTTCTTCAGTATCCCAGAGTGTTGGCATTACATCACATCTGGCTTTACAATATTTGTTATTTCTGTAGAACCAGCAGTAATGTTCCCAACTTTCATTTCTGAGTTGTGCTTTTGGGGTTGAATGTGTAACTCAGTGGTAAAATGCATTCTCTGCATATGTAGGCCCTGAATTCTATCCCCAGCTCTGCCAAAAAAAGAAAAAAATAATGTTTAAATCCCACAAATTTGTGATTTTTCCAATTTTCCTTCTTGTTTTGAGACTAGGTCTTGTTGAGTTCCAGGCTGGCCTCAAACTCTGTGTAGCCCAGGTTGTCCTTGAACTGGAGATCCTTCTGCCTCATCCTCTCACAGTGCTGGAATTACTGGCATGTGACACCATGCCCAACCCTAGCTTTCCTTCTATTATTGATTTCTAATTTCAGAGAAATGTGGTCAGAGAAAACATTTTTGCTGCTATTTCTGTTTTGGGACAGGGTCTTGCCATGTAGTCCATGACTGGCCTGGAACTTGCTATGGAGTTCAGGCTGGCCTTGAACTCATAATCCTCTTGCCTCAGCCTCCAAAGAGCTGGCGTTACTGTACAGGCCTGCACCACCACACCCAGCTCTTTCAAAAATTTAGACAATTTTTGATCTAACACAATCTGTTTTGAACCCTCCCCCGTATGCATACGAAAACGTGTATTGTTGTTATTGGATAAAGCGTTTTACAAGTATCTGTCAGACCCTGCTGGTTTAATGTGTTGTTCAAGTCCTCTATTTCCTTACTAATCTTTTGTCTGTCATTCTATCCATAGTTATGAATGGAGTACTGAACACTCCAACTATCATTGTAGAAGTTTCAATTTCTCCCTTCAGTTCTATTAAATTTTGCTTCATATATTTTGATGGCTTGATAATAGGTACGTAAAGGTTTATAAATGCATGTTTTTCCTATATTAGTGTATAATTTTTCTTTGTGAAACTCTTGTAGAGAGCACATAATTGAGTATTTTTTATGTTATGCAATCCTTTGCCATTTGATTGAAGATCAATCCACTTCCATCTAAAGTACTGATAAGGAGGGACTTAACTTTGGCCATTTTGCTTTCTTCCTTTTAGTTTCTTGAAACAGGGTCTCGCTTTGTAGTTCAGACTGGACGTGAACTATGTAGCCCAGGCTGGCTTTGGCCTCCCAGCAATCCTCCTGCCTCAACTGCCCAAATGCTGGGATTACAGGTGCGCACCACGACAGGCATTTCTGGCATTATTGTCTTTTATCTTTAGTTGATTTGGGGTAGTAAAATATTTAAAATTCCTTCTCATTTCTTTTTGTGTACATTATATAGCTATTTCTTTTGTGGTTATGATGGGGATTACATGCAACATACTAAAGTTATAACACTTCAATTTGGGTTTATACCATCGTAACTTCAGTAACATACAAAAATTCAGTGAGATCTAGGAGTTCTGGGTGGTCAGAGTCTGGATGTTCCCACTTAGCAATCTCTCTCATCGCCTTTTTTTGACCCTTCTTTTGTTAATCTTAGTCCTCCAGGCAATGAAGCTCTCAAAGGGGATGAAACACGTAAAAATTTTACTAAGGAACATTTGTGAGAGTTGGGAGACATCTGTGATGTAGGTCTGACTAAGTGAAAGAATGTTGGGTCGAAGCATCCCAGACAAGCACACAGCCTCGGGGGGCCCAGTAAGGCCATCTCAACTTTGACCCCCTTCTGCCATACTTCTGCTGCAGATCTCATCATTTATCTGGACTTCTGCAACAACGTCCAGACCAGTCCCTTCTGTTCTCAGCAATCTTTTGGCCCCAGAATAAACGTCCTAAACTGAAATTTGCTCTCCTATTTAAAAATAACCTAGAGTCCTTAGCATCAGCTCTTTGGCCCAGATAGAACAAAACCAAAGTGCAGAAAAGGGCTGTCCCAGAGCATGTGTGACAGAGGCTAACACCTACCGGGCTGGGTAAATACGGTACGACAGTCTACCTGCTTCTGTAACACGTTTTTTTTTTTTTTTTTTTGGTGCCGGGGATCGAACTCAGGGCCTTGTGCTTACAAGGCAAGCACTCTAACCACTGAGCTAAATCCCCAGCCCACGCCTAACTTTTATCAATCAGCAGCCAGACCAGGAAGGATGTAGGTCCCTCAACGGGAGTTAAGGGACATCCTTTGCAGAGCTAAGACTGCCCTTCCCCGCCACAATCTAGTCTCACCACTACAAGGCCAGACAATCATCCTTCCCCCAGAACCTCAGGACTAAACCTGTCCTGCATCACACTACCTACATACTGGTCTGCCAGACAGCTGAGCTTCCCTGGTACCTGTCACTAATGTGTGTGTTTTTTTAGGTGCTGGGGATCCAACTCAAGGCCTTGAGCTTGCTAGGCAAGCACTCTACCACTGAGCTAAATCCCCAGCCCCACTAACGTGTTAATTCTTACCAATGCTCTTTTTTTTTTTTTTCCCAGTAATGGTAATCAAACCCAGGGCCTCTGTACTGAGCTACATCCTCTTTTTAATTTTGTGACACGGTGTCACGAAGGCACCCAGGCTGGCCTCAAACTTGGAATCCTCCTGCCTCCCATAACCTCAGTTAACGGACTCATACCATACCTGACTTCATTTTCTTATCTGACACTATAAAGCTCTCTTTTCAACCCTCTCACTATATCCTCCGGAACTCAGTCATCAGCCTAACTTATTCTCTTCTCTATCATCACTCACCCCTAGGAGTCACTACTTCCTCTGGAGTCCTGTCGGAGGTAGCTTTTTCTCCTCCCCTGACCCCAAATGCCACAGTGCTTGGTGGTGCGTTCTACATTACACCACTGCCATTTCTAAACCTTTCCCTCCCCTCTCCTAAGCCCTCAAAGACCTCAACTTTTTTAGCCTGTGCTTTTTAACTAAATTCATCGTGGGTCACCAACATCATCCTTTTGATACCCACTGCTTCAACCACCACTTGTAGAAACTGCCAATGCCCAGAGAAGAGCTACTTAACACCATGGTCCATTTTTGACCTCTTACATCTAATCACCTTTTCCCCTGTTTCCCTTTTGCTACTGCATCACACCTCAGGCCAGCCTAGGGCCATCTCACACTCTTCCAGGTCCTTAAGCGTCCACGGAGACAACCTACCCAGCTCCACCTACCCTAGTCACTAGAACACCACTTTATTCAGCCATTCAGGATTCAGCCTGGGACCTGGGAATGGGAGTGGATGCCAGGAGGTCACATGTCAACTATACCCTTGTGTTCACTTTCAATGCCTGTGTCTTTTATTTCCTCCACTCACTTGACAGTCTACTGACCCAACCCTCCACCTGCCAGCAACCCTGTATTTTCAGTGTATTTGCTTTCCTATTCTGGACTATTTTACATCCTTTCCTCTTTAACCCCTAACATCCCTTAAAATCCTGCTTGTTTCCAAGATCTAGCAAATCAAAAAATAAGACTTTTCAACTGAAATACAGTGAATGATGAGGAAATGAGATACTGACTCAATATCCAAGAACAAGGAAAACTATCTTTAACCATCTCTTAATAATGGGGCTTCTGGCTGGGGATT
The DNA here is from genome assembly GCA_004026905.1 of Hystrix cristata. NCBI lineage: Eukaryota > Metazoa > Chordata > Mammalia > Rodentia > Hystricidae > Hystrix > Hystrix cristata. The sequence goes on along the minus strand of PVJO010002728.1, from coordinate 108,007 downwards.
TAGCTCAGTGGTTAGAGTGCTTGCCTCGCAAGTGCAAGGCCCCGAGTTCAATCCCCGGCACCACAAAAAAAACAACAACAACAAAAAAAAGAGGGGGGGTTCTTCCCAGACATCTTTCAATTTCCTCAATACTACCACGAATCATGAATAAATTGTGTTTGAGTATTTCCTAACCATTACTGTACAGAAATATGGCTTAGTAAATTTCTAGTGAATTATAGTTTTTGAGAGCTGCATCTTTGTAGCCAGCACTAGCTGTGCAGTTTCCTTGCCAAACCTTGCCTGTTTCTTACTGCACTGCCTAAGCCAGTGACCGTGAGGCTTTCAGACGAGCAACTGCAGCCCCAAATCCTTACTGCAAAGTGCCAACACTCCAATACTAAGGTTTTAATTTAGAAAAAACTCACCCGTTAACATCTTCTGTCCTACAAGAACGCAGTAACACACGTGCCATGGCTCGGGTCACTTAAGCCCTCCAGTACAATGCCCAAAAGGCGGCATCCTTTGCTCATTTTCAACGGAGCAGAAGTCTGATGTGACAGGGGACCTAATTCCTTCCCATCTCCCCTGCTCCCTGCTCCAGCCAGTATCCAGCATGGAGTATGGCTGGCTCTCGGTGAAGGCTGGTGAACTGGGCTCAAGGTCACAGAATACCACAGGGGATCTGCCAGACAAGAAGCTGCTACAGCCGCCGCCGCTTGGAAGCAGAACCTCCATCTTCTGTGAGACGGGTACGTAGCCACCCAGGAGTGCTGTGGCTGCCCATCTCATGCTGCTCTCTCCAACCAGCAGACCAGGTTCTGAACCTGCATCCTGGCCACCAGCCTGCTATGTTCTTACACAGGTGCACAGGCTCTGAAATTCTTACAAAAATCCTGGAAAGATCCAAAGAACACAAGACACGTATTTAAAAATGAATTCATGGTTATTTCCAACACTAGCAACCAGACAGTACCTGCTCCAACTTCTCTTCACTTTTAAAACATTCAACATTAGTATTTAACCAGTGTCGCCAGTCTCTCCACTCCCACACCCTGTGTGTCTCCAGGACACCTCCCCAGCCACCTACCCTTCTGGGCACAGGCTCCAGAGGTCTAGATGCAACCAGCAACACACGCAGCTGTGTCTTACCACCAGCAGGCTCAAGACCTCCCACTGTCCTGCCAATGCTGGGTATCTGTGAAACCACCAGCACAGTATGAGGCATTGCATTTCTGTAGCATAGAGACCTATGACTAAATGGGGTAAAAATTTGTCACTCAAGTTACCAGGTTCTACTGTGAAGAGCTGGTCCCAAATTGATGTTAAGACTTTCAGCAAATGCTAACGGGAGGCAACTCACCTGCCTACTATACATCTTAAATGCAACATGATCTCTCCTGTGCACCTCAGCACATTCTGCAAGGAGGCATCACCGCCTGGACTTGCAAAGCACTTCTCTGTCCTGCCCCACAACCCCAGTCTCCCCCCCTCCCCCGAAAGCTGACCAAGAGGTGCATGTCTGTAATGCCAGCACTCTGGGAGGCTGAGGTGGGAGAACCACAAGTATGAGCACAGGCAACTTAGTGAGATCCTGTCTCAAATGGGTTTCCAGACAACCCTTTGTTTTGTTTTGTTCCAGACAACACAAAACTCAGCTATGTAGCTCAGGCCAGCCTTGAACTCATGGTGATTCTCCTGCCTCAGCCTCACCAGTGCTGGCATTACAGGCAGCCACGCCTGCCTCTACAACCCATTTTAAACAAAGTACAGAGACTGATCATTCTGTGACACAGGCCAAAGAGTATCCTAACACTAAAGAACAGCCAGAGAAGGCTTATGCTACAAGATGCTGAGAACACAAAAATCACAATTTTATCATTTGAGCGCCATCCCAACAGCCATTAATTAGTGTCCTCTCTCTCTACCAGAAAAGCCAAGCCAGCCATCAGTGAGCACACCTGGGTCCACAGCAGGCACTCTCAACTGGCAGGCTGAAATAATTTTATCTCAGTGACATCTAAGTGGAACAGGAATCCAAACCCAGTCAATCTATGCTAGAGGACACCCTTCCCTTTACCACTACTTCCCATCGAAAGAAACCCCCACAAAATTTGTACTGTATTTCTACAAAGCATTCCTCAAAGATGAGCTAACCCTTAATCGAAAAACAGGCCATTTATCAAGTATATTACTTTCTAATTTTCACTACGAATCCACAAGAAAGGATTACAGATTTTAAAGAAATGTTCCTTGATGGGATTGTTAGCTGCAGACTGGTTTAAGCTAAGGGCTCTATGAACAATGACAGACTCACTAAAACAAAACCACAAGAGATATACACAAGACAATTGTTTAAGACCTTTATTAACAGGTGCTTGCAGTTTGTTGACTTTTTTGAAAAAATCAAGTTGTAAACTTTTATTACAAATTAAAAATGAAGTTCTTAAAAATCTCGACTTGACCAGATATGAAACAATTTAAAAACCTTTAAAGGTGTATTGAGAAAAACCAGGCTTTTTTAAAAAACACGTTTGTCATTACCAAAAAGAGACATCTTTAGGTAAAAATAATAAAAACCCCATGCTGCATAGATAATGCAGATAGTTCTAGTTATCTGGTCAACGGGCAAAAAGCAAGCACTTAAGGTCTTCAGTTCCAATCTTTTGTTCATTTCTTATTGCTGGAATTTCATATTCGCTTCTTCTTGCTGGATGACTAAACTGCAAAGAAAGAAATGAAAGGTTAGTGACGTACACTCACTGCAATGCTCATTTAGTGCACCAAATGCTCTAGGATCACATCAGCTCTGAATAAGAAAAACATTTAACAAACCTCACTGCTACTAAGAAAACACACAGGGAAAAAAAAAAATCTCAACTATCACTGGCTGAAAATGATTAATTTCAGCACCAAAGTGACAAGTGTGTATCTCTTGATATCAAGTAAAAACCTAAACACAAAGAACCACTCAATTTGGGAATTGAAGAGTAACAAAAGAAATGAGAATAACCTACAATCATGAAAACATAAACGCAGCATTTCTGATCTTTCAGAAGATTTAATAACCTTATGGGCACTTCTAAATAAAACACAAGCCACTCTTAAGACCAAGTCAAACCACATGTTTAGAAAAAAAACTCCTGTTCTTTCCCCAACACCAAAAATAAAACAATTATTGGCACGATCATCTAGGTTATTAGTTCTTCTAACTGTATCACTTCTTTTTCGAAAAGCAGCATATTTAACAAAATGCCATTAACATACTTCTCGGGGTAAGGACGGCAAAACATTCCTCAGCTTACTGGTGAAGTCACATTCAGAAAAGCTGACAAAAGGCTCTAACATTCTAAGTATACAATGTGAAGACTGGTCTTCAGGTGTCAAGAGGGGGCAAATATGGCCAGTTCTCAACAATCCTAGAATGGAGATCTGAATCACGCCCACCCACCCGGATGATGGTAGAGATGTTAAGCCGGCATTTACTCAGCCCCGCCCTGCTCAGCCTCGGGAGCGGACGAATTCTCAGCTGGTGGATCGGCTGCTTTTGTCTCTTTGCCATCTTGTGGTTTAGGGTTTTCTGGGCGTCTGCGTCGGTAATTGAAGTTGCGACGGTACCGACGTTGAGGTGGCTGCTGACCTTGGGTCTCATCTCCTTGATTTTCCTTGTCCTCTTCATTGCCGTCCTCTCTAGGCTGTCTTTGGCGAGGAGGGCCCCTGAAATGAACATTAGGAAAATTTAGGAGTGATCAACACCAACTTCTTTTCTCAACCCGCACACCAGTGTTAACACATACTTGGGTCAGTCAACTATGGTAAATAGTCATACCTGGCCATTTGTGTGATCAGAGCAGTATGCAGGAATTTTAACAAAAGTAAGAACAAACTTGGCTCATAGTTTATAAACTGAGTGTGATGATTTTATACAAGGAGACAAAGTCTAAATTGAAAGATGAATATTTAAAACTATGAGTTTGTTTTGGAGACAAGATCTCACTATGTAGTTCAGGCTGGCCTTGAACTCAGTATGTAGCCCTGGCTGGCCTCATAAAGACAGATAGGGGTTGGTCACAACGAACTTTATACTGGGATAAAGGAATGAAAAATACTTAAGGGGAGTAACTGAGGAGTCATGTGTTCAAAATTTAGAAAATCCACAGAGAAAACACCAGGGCAGGAAATAACAATCTAAAAGATCAGGTTATTAGAAACTTTTACTTGAAACTGTAATAGAGAAAGGATAATAAGTACTAGAGTTGAACATAAGGTTGAAGCTGATTTTTAAAATAAAACTGGGAGAGCTGATTTAGAAACCACAGTAGCAAGGTAGGATAGCTACCTCAGCAGAGGAAAACCAGAGCACTTTTGCTGAAGGTGGGTTATTTTCTGGCTGCTTTCATGTAATACAATGTTTTCAAGGCTTTTTGGGGGAAGTGGTGGTTTGAGACAGGGTCCCACTATGTAATTCAAACTGGTCTCAGATTCACAGCAATCCTTCTGCCTCAGCCTCTGAATGCTAGGATTACAGGCATGCGCCACTACGCCTGGCTCCAGAGTTTTTTTTAAATATCACAAAAACCAACGAACCATAAAACCAATGCCAGACCAACCCAAGTTTGCCCCTCTAAATGTTCTGTTTAAATGGCTGAAAATAGGCTGGGGACTTAGCTCAGTGGTTGCCTTGCCTTGCAAGCGAAAGGCTCTGAGTTCGATCCCCAGCACCAGAAAACAAAACAAAACAAAACAAAACAAACAAAAAAACACATAAATGGCTGGAAAAATACAACCATGCTGGGTGGACATGCTGTAAGTTTGTAACCACTATTATTTATAAATCATCTGTTCTCTCCTAGAGGATCTCACACCTGTGTCTTAAGTCCTTTACTTCTTTTGACTCAACTCATTTTCTTGCCATCAACTGTACTTTTCAGCCTATGAATGTTTTCACTTCCAGTAAATAAAAAGCCTTTCTGACTCACATTTCCCCCTTACTATCTATTCTTTCCATTCCAAAAGTCTTAGGATTCCTCTTTCAACTCATTCTTGAATCCTCACCAAACAGATTTCATGCCACAGCTCCATGTATCACAGGGGCCACATGTTTCATTTACTTACTGCTCATTTAAACAGAATTCCTGCTTGCAAAGTTCTACATTGTCAACCTCACTGCAAATGTTAAAAGCAAAATGTGTTATTGTAGTAATTATCAGGTAGTAACAACTATTCTACACATTAAAAAATGAGGCTATTAAGCCTGATCTTTTTTGGGGGAGTTGAGAGGTGCTGCTGGGGATCAAACTCAGGGCCTTGTGCTTGTTAGGCAAGCACTCTACCACCGAGCTAAATCCCCAACCCCTCTTTTTGTCCGCCCCCACCTTTGTTTGAGACAGGGTCTCAGTATGTAATCCAGGCTGGCCTTGTCCTGCCTACCAAGTGCTGGGATTGCAGGCATGTGCTACATGTCCAGCTACTAAGTCCTACATAAACCAAAAGGTAAAAGGTTTCATGCTAAAGGACGCAAAGCTTTTTGTATCTCTAACATTTTGAGCCACAGGTTCAAGTCAAGAGAAACAAAACCTTGTAATCCGTCAGATTAAAAAATAATCTTCCCCACTAGACAGGGAAGAATTTATCTATCTCCAACACAGCCAACAACTTCCTTACATGTAACTGAATCAGAAACTTCCAAAGTTAGTAAACCACTTGAAGTCTCAGTTCATTTTTGTTATGTCAGGTAGAACGTACATCAATACTAAGAAAAAGTACAATCAAGGATATTAGCTGCTAACGCAAAATTCTTGATGTGCACCAAATTTTTTATCTGTGATATACATGGTGTAACTTCAATTAGATCCCTTATAATTCCTAAAGCTTCAACTCTTGAAGAACTGCCACACTGTTCTATCCTACTCTGGGAGTGGAAACATTGCTTTAAGGTACACAAAACCATGTACTGAAATACATATGCAAACTTTTAGTTTTTTTTCCAAACTTTTAAAGTATTTGTTATACAGCAAAATCCTCTAATACCCAGGTAGGTAGATTGGCTAATATTATTCTGGGACTGGGTTCCTTTTTCCCCAAATGTATTTTTAATGGAGTGATTTCATTTTGTAACTTGGGAGACAAAATGAGTATATACCTAAAATGAGTATATACCTAAACTGAGCAATTAATGGGAAATCACACCACCTCGGAGTAAAATTTACTGATTCCTTATGTATGCCATGGTGCAGCTCTGATATTCTCAATGCTTAAAAGATTACCCTTACCTCTCTTCCCTGTCAAGGAAACCAGTTTAAACTACTCTTCTTACCTGTTCAAGAACACCCTCATTTAAAACAATTATGTATAAAGTAGACCTCATCTACGCAAGCTGTTTTTAAACAGTGCCAGGAAAGAAGATGCAAAGAATACATTCTCAAAACTGACTTCCGGTTCACCTCTTAGGTATCTGATGAAAGAAAATGTGCAGTGTTAACAGATTTTTATCTCAAAAAGACTGCGAGAAGTGGGATTCTGCCGAGTGCTAACATACAGTTCAGGAATTTGAAACAAACTGGTTAATGTGGGCCATACCTGCGGAATCGTGGTCTATAGCCTCGATACATATTCTGTCTCACTTGTCTACCTTGTTCTCCCGCACCCTGGTTGTCAGCACCCTGAAAAAAACAACAGAAACCAGAGATACTGCATTAAAAACATTAAGAGTGAAAAACCCAGACAAATCCAAACCCCAAATGTAAGAGTAAAAAACAAAAGCTATACATGCCATAGATTCTTTTCCTTCTTGGTGAGACTCACCTCCATCACTTCTCCCTGCACAGGAGGGTTGGAATACTGTGGTCGACGCCCATAGGGTCTCCGCATGTAGTAAGGTGGGAACCTTCGCCTGCGGTAGGGCCGGCGTTGTTGGGCCTGGCCTTCGGGAGCGCTCTCCGATCCCTCATTCTTTTCCCCACTCTCACTATTCTGGTAATTCTGCTGGTAATTGCGTGGAGGACCCCTACGACGTGGATAGCGTCTATAATGGTTACGGTCTGCTGCATATTTACTGCCTTGAACTGGAACTCCACCAGGGCCTGTAACATTTGCTGCCTCCGCACCCTACAAAAACCATTATACATTGATAGTGACAAAGGAAACAGGAATACTTTCAACAAACTTCACACAAAGCCAGGGAAAAAAACCCAAAGAGCAAAACTTAAAATGTGGGGCAGGTGGTGGTGTCTGTATGGGTAAAGGTGCACAGAAATGACTAAATATCGGGTCCTCACTGTTCTGAAGAGACTGCCCTCTAACTGCAGCCAGCACATTAGGCTTGATGTACCTGTGTTCATGTGGTCACCTGAACACATCCATCCACATTAAAGCCACCATCCTATCGGATGAGATCTCCAAAATATTTCCATACTGAAGTCAAACCTTTACACAAAAAGCATCCTCACCTTTTCTCCTTCAACAACATCAAACTCCACAGTCTCTCCATCTCCTACACTGCGAAGGTACTTCCTGGGGTTATTCTTCTTTATGGCAGTCTAGTAATATCACATTCCAAAAATAGATTAACAGGGGAGAATAATATGTTCTTTTTCATTTAAAATGTACCAGAGTCAATATTATTTTAAGCTTGGATAATATATACTTATAATTTGCTTTACATAAGACCAAACTGTTGATAGGTTCAGGAAAGCAGGGACCATTGCTACCCCCAACCTCAACCAAAATTAAAATTCTCCAGTCTTACAAGGCCCCAGCATTTTACCACTATTTACAAACTAATTTAACACTCAAGACAGACACAACAATTTATATATATACACGTTTAAATGCTTTTTGCAAAAGCATTATATATAGCTTAGAACAAAATAAGCTATCCATCTATCCCCCAAAGACTGCACTTAAAATAGTAGAAGCTAGCCCCACACATGGCCAGTTTAGATGACAGGCGAGTTTAGTTTTACATGCTTCAAAGTTTACCAAACCAACTTTGTCCCTGTGTTACCGTATCAAACTCAATTACAATTGTCAACAAAAATCCCTTCCAACCTGTGATACTTCCATGGAAATGCATTTCACATGTATTACTATCCCACTCCTAAGATTATCTGACTGTGTGGGACTGTTGGCTATTACCTCCCCAGGATACAATCTTACATTATAACAGACTTTTAAAAAAGTTAAGTGACTTGCTCAAGGTCACACAGCTACTAAGTGGCAGAGTGGGGACTTTCTAAATCTAGGTCTTGGGACTCCAAATCCCATGTTCATTCCATATCACAGCAGTATCCATTACAGGATCACTCATGCATTTCCATTCCAAAGGCAGGACAACTAACAAATCTGAGGCCAGTTAAGCTCTGTTGCCCAGAACTGCAGTCCGCTTGATACACCACTAAGACCTGAGCAGCCAAAAAGTCCCAAGAAACAACTACATGTTGAAACCACTTCCAAAATAAAGAGGAAAACATTGGTGACACCTTGTGGGTCAATACAACTGAGTTGAGTCAAATAATTGATCTCAGCTGTCATCTAAACTGTCACACAGTTTTCATACCTTTCATATATAGCCAATTCTCAATTACCTGCAGTCATAGGGGATAGCAGAAGTATGGACAATTAAAATCCCAACTCTAGTCAACAGCTTTAACCCCTCCCCCAGCCCTTCAGGCTTGCCAACAGACAGCAAGATGATTAAACCTTGCTGTTTGTTGTTTCTAAGTCTGCATATTCTTTTGAACACGCAGAACAAACAGTAAGAGTTACTTTTATACAATAAAAATACCAAGTTTACAGACATTTGCTTTAAACAACATTTTCTTGAGCAGTCCTGAATTCACATTTTAGAATTTAAATATTTCCATACTTACATTTGACCCTTGAATTATTTGATAGGCTTTTTGGATGTACTAGAAATCGATCTGGCATCACCCTTGATTGTCAATGAATGCTGTCCTTACCACTTCAGAGAGCTACAAAACACCAACCTATGACAACCCTTCCTAATAAGCATGCTGTCATCCGAGCTCACATCTGCCTGAATAAAGCTGTATGAAAAGTAATTTTAGGTCTTTTGACTTCTGGATTAATATAAAAAATTGCTAAAAGTTCTTACAATAATACCCAATAGAGTCTGATATTCCAACAATCCTAGTGAGAAAAAAAAAAACACTCAAAACTGCACGGCACAGAAGTATGTATATGAAAATGTGATTTTCTTATTCATGTAACACCTGGGAGGATGAGTAAATCCAATGGAGCCTATATATAACATACCTGAATTCAAAATATTAGCTTACTTTAGCAATAAACTTAATTTCTCAGTGCCTGAGCATTTTCCAAACATTTTCTTTAAATGATACTTGAGAAGAAAATTCATCAAGTATCATTTTTCAGGATAAATCCTCTTTCCAAAACCAGGTTAGCAAATCTACAACTATGTAATGATTAGTCACCAATTTTGGTGTACTGCCTTTTCTCACTTAGCCTTAAACTACTACTAAGTATTTCAAGTTCTCCAAAGCCAGCCAATTCTCCAAAGACAAAAACAAAACAAAAAAAATCACGAGGTGGACCTATGCTGCTTTGGTTTTCTACTGTCTTCTTCAGGTTATCTATTCAACTATGCCTTGTTCCAATTCGTCCTTAGCACAGAGACAGATCTAACAGCCTCTGAAACTTCTTGCCAAAGTTTCTGTGTATTTATGGCAACATTGTTTAGTGGTTATTTGCTCATCTGGAATTAGGTAGGAAAATTCGGTGCAATGAGTTGAGCAAATGCAACATTTCAAAAACCTATGGCTATAAAGGGGGTGGCAATTTAGCCCAAGTGGTAGAGCACTTGCCTAGCAAGTACAAGGCCCCAAAAAAGAGTTCCATCCCCAGCAACCCCCATAAAACAAACAAATAAAAACCTATGGCTATTAACAAGATTTGAATCTGAAATGCCTGCTTTAATTAAGTGGACTCCATACAATGTTTCAATGTACACATTTAAGCATATTATTCTTCAGGTAGCACTAAATAAACTAGTGGTTGAACTTAACCTTTTGCAAGGAACAACAGCTGAGAAGACATCCACCTTTTTCTTCTCAAAAGCCTTGAGCCCCAAACACAAATAGCTGTATAAGCACTCACCTGGTGTACAAATACATCTTCCTTGGTGTCATTCCTGCAAAACAAAACCAAGTTCACCAAGTCAAAAAACAGAAATTTTCCTATCTGGAAAATCTGAACAAAATAAACAAGCAAGCTGCTGCTATCTGCTTTAAAGACTAAGCAGTGGCAAACAGCTGTAATGTCGCTACTTGCAGGAGGAGGAACGAAACAGCCTAAAGTCCAAGTGTAGCTGGGTAAGACAGTGGCTGCCTATAATCCCAGAACTCTGGGAGGCTCAGGAGCTCAAGTCCAGCCTGATGAATTTACTGACTCAGCAAGACCCTGTCTCAAAACAATGAAGGAGGATTGGGGGTGTAGCTCAAAGACCCTGGCGACAGGCAACATACACTCTGCCACTCTTTAGTCATGTACCAACACACCAACAGAAGTGGGAATTACTTTTTCATTTCACCCATTTCCTTTTCACTCTTTCCAATTCCTAAATTTCCTTAAAGCCATAAAAATGACCACAAAAAAAAAAAAAAAAAAAGGACCGCAAAATAAATAATCCCCTGGAATGTACAACACAGAGAACAAACCCTGAAGTACACTACAGGCTTTAGGTGACAATGACAAGTCAATGCTACTGTATCAATTAAAATTACTGTATTCCTCTGGCTGGGGATGCTGATGGTGGGCTAGAGGATAAAGAGATATAGATGGGATCTCTTAGCATTCAGCTCACTTTTGTTGTGAACCTGAAGGTGTTCAAAAAGGAAAAAAGGGGGAAAGTAGAAGATATATCATGTACAGGTACAAATTCCCTATGATGAATGTTACTATGTATATCTAAAATGTACCACTAAAACAAAAAAAACAAACAGAAGACAAACAACCACAAAAGGAGGGACAAGGCCAAAATCAATTATAAATATGGATATCAGTATATCCATATCTCTTATGTGATGAAGAGAAATGAAACTGTTCTAAACATTTTATATCAACCAGTCAGACCTGCCAAATATTGCTTAAGTATTTAAGATTTTAAAATAAGAACAATATATCAGTTAAGTAAAAAGTTACAAGTATTGGTAAACCCAGAAAATTCAATGAAAATGGAATTTAAAGCAGGCGTGGTGGCTCACACCTATAACCCAGCACTGGGGAAGCTGAGGCAGGAGGATTGCTAGAAGTTCAAGGCCAGCCTGGGCCACATGGAAAGTTTAAGATCTACACTACAAAGTGAGACCCTGTCTCAAACAACAACAAACACAACTAAATTTAGACTGGCTGTGTGACAGGAAAAATAGGGGGCAAATTAACATGTAGATAAGAGCCAGCAGGCTTTTAATTCTAAGAATATGACATGATAAATTTACTGGATAGGCTCTAATAACCAGTATTAGAACACTGGAATAGAAGAGGGGTCCAACAGTCTATTACAAAAGCCCCAGACAGGATTAACAAAGCCTTAGACTGAGGAACTGCATCCGGATGGAAGTATCTGGGAAGTCTTCCTGAGGCCAGTGGGGAAAGGAGCTGCATGTAGTGATTAGGCAGGATTGTATCTCTCTGCCTGGGCTACGCAGGAGACCTTGTCTTTACTCCAGCAGGAGGCACCACAAAAAACTAGCAGATTTGGAAAGGTAGGTGAAGAAGCTATTCTCTACAGAAAAATTATCAAATAATTTGATTTAAAAAAAAAAAAAAAAAGCTATTCCGAAACGAAATTGTCTGTTAAATGTACTTAGTACCCTGCTAGAGTTCGTGCAAATAAATGAGTCTTTTGTACTGTTTCATTATACTTTAAGTTCAATAAAAGGCAACACCCATGGAAGACTTTTCGTTACTGATAACAACAAAAATAGTTGCCTATAAACTTATTTCAGAGTTATGAAAGAAATACTAGAAAGTTTACCAGAACTGCTTACCTAAAAGGACTTAAAAATAGTACAAGGCTGGCCACAGTACATGTAAGATAGTGTCACCTCCTCATAAACACTTTAGAGATTTTGTAGGCACAAAGACAAGTGGAAACCAACAGAGAAAAACTAACGACATACAAAACAAACAGCATTTAATATTTTGTTGATACTAAACCAATGCGTACCCAGATTTTAGGAAGAAATTAAACAGCTCAGAAAATGAAGTTTCAGCTGCAAAATATCATGGCTTAGCTGGGCACGCTGGCGAACACATGTAATCCCAGCTAGCCATGAAGCGGAAGCAGGAGAATACCAAATTTGGGTAATCCAGGAGATGTAACTTGGTGCAAATTCCTGGGTTCAATCCCCAGTACAGCTAAACAAAAAACTATGGTTTTGCCAGGCACACCCCTTTAGTCTCAGCACTCGCTTGGCCTGGGGGAGGAGGATCCCTAAGAGTTCAAAACCAGCCTAGACTGCACAGCAAGACCCTATCTCAAAAGAAAAAAAAAAAAATCAAAGATATAGTTTGGACATGTTAAACCAATCTAGTTACAACTTGTTAAAACAACTGCTCACAAGTTAGTTAACTGTTAACAGGAATACTGATATTTAGTCCTGATTCTATTAACAGCTGTGTAATCTTGAAAGCTGCCTCCTCATTCATTAAACTGTCTCCTCACTGGATCTTTTCTCATCTGCAGGACGAGGAAAACTGCACTAGATACAGAACAGCTTATACTACTGACACCTCAAAAGTTTCAAACAGCATCTAAAGTACTTCAAAAAGTGTTCACTACCCTGGGCTGGAGAAGCAGCTCAGTGCTTGTCTAGGTGTGTAAGGCCCTGGTTCAATCTGTAGTACTGCCAATTAAAAAAATCCTCCTAATCCTGAGGTGGGTACTATTATTCACCCATTTTAAAAATTACAGAATTGAAATACAATGGTCATTTATTCACAGTGGTTGACTTTAACTTTATGGTTCCTGGTCTTTACTACCTTGAGATTTCAAAAAGGACTAGTTCTGAAGCCCTAATATTCCAGCCAGAGGATAGCTACAGTATGTTCTCCAATTTCAGGAAAGAACTACAAGTAGCAACACGAATCTTTCCTCCTTGAAGCATTCAAGATTATTACATGTAATTAGATCAGAGTTTTGCAAAAATGCTTCTATAAGAGTTTAAACAGTAAAGATTTGTGGCCACATATACTACCTACTGTGTATTTTCTCCCCTCTGTACAAGCCTTTAAAAAAAGATAAAAACGATGCAAAACCAGACCATGAGTGATCAGTCTATAGTAATGATGGGCACCAGGTATCTAACTGAAGAGGGAAAAGCAGCAATTAATGTCCAAATAGCTCATTAAAAAGTGTGTTTTAAAACTTCATTACTGAAGTTATGCGGGAGGAGATGAAGGCATCCGTCTGAGCTATATCCTGAGAACCAAGAGCACAGCTCCACCTTTACCATACTTTACTGCACAGAGGTTCAGAGAGGACAGGCTAGTTGCAAGCCTGCTGACTGTTCCCCACCATGTCAAGCCCAAAAGAATTTTAGAAATTGTCAAACAGGAACTCAAGGGGGGAAAGTCTCTGCCAAAGAAATTGTCTAACAATGTAAAAGATAATTAAAGCTTGCCTAATATTAACTCTCTCTTAAATTCCTATGCTTGCCATAGCACAACCTATCCAAACTCAAGCACATCTGGATGTTTAAACTGTGTTGGACTGCCCGCCCTCCCTAAAACATAATGCTAAAATTTTCTAAAATATTTTTCACCAATCCACAGTACTGTCTTAAGTGGGAGCTACCGTATATAAGTTTATCCATAACTAAATGCTCTTATATGTTATTACCTTGTACACGCAATACCACATTAAGCTGTAAAATACCTTAATCTCTGTCTGTAAATTAATTTATAACCCTGTGGTTATAAAAAACAAATTCCAGGATTTAACATCTATATGCTCCACAACCTAAAGCATTCAGCTAGTAGTTTTCCAAGCCCTGCATATGACCATAAATTCATAAATCTATATTTATCTCTTTTCCCTTATTTAAAAAAGAAAAAGAAAAAGAAAAACTCCTCACACTTAGCAGACACATCCTTCTTTCCCAGGGATGGGCCACCATTCCACCTTAAATCTGGATGTATCCTAAGGCTCAGACTAGAGAGTAGGAAAATCCACAACTGCAGCCACAGCACTAGGAGAAAGGGTTAAAATCACTAGTTGCATATTTTTACATTTTAAGGCTGAATGATTCTACTACTACTTTGATGGCGAACAGGAGGAACCACTATTACATGGAGTATCCCTGTATAAGTGACCTGATAAACAGGGATGACTTCTAACTAGCTAAGATCAGTGGCTAATATAACATGCATACAAATTGCTCCTAAATTCTCCAGCATACAACTCACTGTGGCTTGCCCTAAGAATCCCCAGCACTCAGGAGGCTGAGGCAGGGGGACTGCCATGGAGTTGAAGGTCAACCGGGACTACAATGCAAGACCCTGTCAAAAAAAAAAAAAAAAAAAAAATCCTGGATCTAAAGAACTCACCCCCTAACATGTCCCTTAGTAGCACACCACCAAGAAGCCTTTAAGACTTCCCACTTCCCTCGTATCATAGCTTTTAAACATATTATAGACTACCCACAATTTACATGATTTACAGATAGACTTTCTGAGATGAAATTAAGACCAGTGATTTTAAGTCTTTTGGCAATCATCTTTCCAGAGCTACAAACTTTCTTTTTTAACTAAGTATCAAGTATCACAGGCATTCTGGTGCCACATAAAGACTGTTGCCTTTTCTCTTTTAATTAATGACCTTTTGTAAATGCTCAATGTTCTCCTCTTTTAATTCCTTAAATACAAATACTTTTTAATAGTAGGCAGTAGTAAGCAAACTCTTTTAATTTATAGTGCTGATATATATGTAAAGTAGAACTTATAGCAATCCCAACCAAACTCCACGAAATACAATGCAAAGCAGAGAGCTTTTAAACCTGGGGAACAAGCAGTAGGAGTTCCACTGACATACTAGAGATCTATACCTTTAAATGGCTAAGACTAGCCAATTATGCTCTATAAAACTATCTACGACTATATGGACAACAACCGAATTGAAGTGACTAGTGTCAATTTTCAGAGACAATATAACAGCAGTTGGTGAACACAAACTCCAGAGTAGGAAATGGAGTTCAAATCCTGCCTCTGTCACTTACCAGCTGTGTTTATGAGGAGTTACTTGAGTTCTTTGAGCCTCAGTAACAGTACAACTTTTAAATGCACAGTACTAATATTTCTATTTTGGCAGTAATTACTCAAATTTAAGCAACTAACTAGATTCAGTGCATTTATAGATCCACTGGTACACTCTACTGGATGGGATAATCATGCATGTACTTTTTTTTCAGGTTTAAATGAATTAGTTCATTTTAAGCACTTAAGAAAGACCCTGGTATAAATACCTGCTAGCTATGTTGTCACCACTGCATGAAGGACATCATCTACTTGTTATACACATGTACAACTTCCAAAAGTGAGGCCCCACAAAGGGAGACTAAAACTGACAGCTTTGAGTAAGTTTTATTTAAAAGAAATAAAGCTAAGCCTTCCCTAGATCATGGGTAATAAACACATGTGCAGAGGCTAGGCAAGAAAAGCAGTCAACAACGTAAGACAATTCAGAATGACAGACTATGTGGTAGGAAAGAAAAGGAAAATAAAAGCAATAATGGCTCACAGACAGCTGCTTATTTACATGGGAACCCAGGCCCCTAAAGCTAGCAGACATTCGGATCTTAAAAATGATCATCTCAATTATTTTTGGTGTTAGCCCCTGAATGCTAACTCTGGTAAGTAATTTCAGTACTTCAAGAAATAAGCTGTTGCTGATTCACAGTAATCTTTTATGAGTTTGGTGAATACAGATCAATTCTCAACTAATAAAAATGGAACAGTAATTTGGGGATGACAGCCAATAAACTTCAGTCACATGCTTCAATTATTTTTACCAACACACCACACAAAGGAGTAACTCAATGAATTTCTTTCTCTGAATTCCTAGATTACACTTTAATAGAATAAAACCAATTGCTATTTAAAAAACTCTGGGGGCTGGGGATTTATCTCAGTGGTTAGAGTGCTTGCCTCACAAGCTCAAGGCCCTTAGTTTGATCCCCAGCACCAAGCCCCCCCAAAAACCCAAAAAACAACAACAACAAAAAACTCTGATTCTTATTTAGTATTTGTTATACACTAAAACCACCAGGAGAACTTTTAAAATTTCAACAAGGCCTGACAATTAATATAGGTGGTATTTCAGGATGGAGTAAACATTTACAATGAAAATACATAAAATGAAAAATCTAAAAGAATGTATAATAATTCAAACCCCTCCACCTCCCGTGATACTTGGGTATTGAACCTAAGGCCTCCCACATGTTAGGCAGGCATATTCTGCCACTGAGCTACATCCCCAACTCTGATACACGGTCTTGCTAAATTTGCCCAGGCTGGCCTTGAACTTGTGATCCTCCTGCCTCAGCCTCACAAGTAGTTTGAATTACAGGTGAATTCACAACAGTCATCCCAAATACTACATTCTCCCCTTTAAGCAGAAATAGCCTATCTGTCTGTCTGTCTCCTTCAGGAGCGGTAGGTGTCTCCTGCCCAGTCTCCAATTATTTGTCCTACTATATGAAACATATAGAACTGCTACTTTCCTTAACTAAGGGAACTTTTCCTTCATTTAATTGGAATTGAGATTCTACAGTCTCTTATTAAAAAGCCCCAGAATCATTAAAAATGACCAGTTAAGACATTTTAACTGGTTTCTAACAAACCAGTCGAGGTTAGGATAGTCCAAAGAAAGGACAATCAAAAACTAACTGACATTTGCCCTGAAGGATAAGTAACTGAGCTGACTCAAAGTTAGAACAAATGTTTAGTGAATAATATCTCACACAATAAACAGAAAACTACAACACACAAAAAGTACACTCTATTCACTGAAAAGGCTGCACAGTATAGTCCCCTCTAACCTTAGAGATACCTGACCACGTTGGGTAAAGGGTTAAAAGCAGTTATTTTACAGGTATAGAACACAGGCCATTCTCACGATCACCTGGGATTCTTGAAAAAAGTACCTAGACCCAATGAATCTAAAGTTCAGAAGAAACTCAAATCCTATTTTCGATACCTTTAAATTTGAAAACCACTGGTTTAAGGGTTAGGTCAGTAATAAGAATTCTAATACAAATACCAACTAAAACACAAAACTCAAGATCAGCTAAAAAAATGATCACTATGTCAATCATAAGCACCAAAGCAAGTCCCTTTCCTCCTCACTAGTGAGCCATTAACCAAAAAATAAATAAAACACAAAAAAAGATGAAAACATTGTCTTGATCAGAAAGACAAGCAGTATGACAGCTAGAAAATGCCAAAAATTCTGGAAGAAACAAAATGTTTCTCCATAACTATAAATGCGGAGGGCAGAGCATCCAATGCTTACAAATTACTGCTGTGTTTCCACAATCCTGTGTGCTTGACTAATGCACATTTTTTTCATCAACTATGTCTTTCCCTAAAAAAAGCCAAGCTACCCACTTGGTGTCCACTTCACACTGTGCTACTCTTGGGTTCTTTTCAACATCTAGTTGTTGAAGGCCTTCTAAAAATAAGGACGTAAGAAAGAAAATGCTGAAATGGCGCCAAATACTGTATCACAGCTGTACGGCCAGGATTGCTACTGGCATTCGCGGTGCTCTACACCCATGCGACTGCACTACTAGCCTTGGCAGCCATCTTGAAAATGATGCCCGGCTCACAAGGGAGCCCACGGAGAGTGCAGCGAGTGAGCCGCAGTCCCCATCGCTATCGCTACCAATTCCAAGGGCAGATCTGAAGATGCAGTCTGCCGCTCTGCCCCCAATACCAGGGACTCCAGGCCACTCTAATAAGCCACAATTAGGGCTTTAATAAAATCGACTTAAATCAGCATGACATTCTGACAAGGAAGTGGAAGAAATAAAAATTGAGGAAAGAACAGGACCATTTTCTTTTAGATGTATTTACTCTAGGCAAATAAAAACAGCTCTCTCTGATCAATACAGCCCCAGCAGAAAATTTATACAAGCTATTAAAAAAGCACGTTTGAAAGGTTAAACAAAGGCACTGTAACCTTAGGGTAACGATGACAAAACCTCATGTACTTGACAAGTCCAATCCTGTCAAAATGTTACCGAGGCGTGAACAGCCTTATTAACTAGTGGACCCTTCTCCCAAATACCAATTCCAGTAAGACACAAAAGGATAAAGACACACTGGACTATAGTTGCGCCAAGTGTTGAAGCATGGCTCACTCTGCTTGTCAACTGCTCTACACCTTCATAAAAACCTTTGAGCTTTAGGTTGACACTGAGTTTCAAAACAAAGACCCTCTCTAGATCCATTAACCCCTTCGGTCAAAAGAAAAAAAAGTCACAGTAATACACCAAAAAACAAAAGCAAAAAAACCAATACAAGCACCCCTGAGAACGCGGCCACTTCTTCCCAAGCTCCGCACAGCCCGGATCCCCGCAGAGCCCACACACCGAGTGGCAGGCATGCAGACACGGAAATCTCACCTGTTGATGAAACCATATCCGTTTCTTACATTGAACCATTTTACTGTTCCCAAAACCTTCGTTGCTGAAAAACAAAGCAGAAAAACCCTCGATTACCAGTTACCCTTTTAGTCCAGGCCGGGGCCGCGGCCACCTGACAGCCTTTTCTCTTCCCGACACCGCCCAGGCCGCACACGTGGGTGCGCCCGGAGCCGCGGGGCGCCCCAGGGCAGGCCAGGGGCGCGGGCCCAAGATGGGTGTGTGCGCAGGCCGTGGCTGGGAGCACGTGAGGGGACGGGAAGCCGCCGGCCCACTCCGGCCTGCGTAGGCGGCGCGCCGCGCCCTCCGGGCACACGCGGAAGGAGCGGGGTGGGGGGGACGGAACAACGGCGTGCGGGCCGGGGCGCACGCGGCCGGCGGGCGGGTGGGGACACGCCGCACACGCGGCCCGCGGCGCCAGGCTGCAGGGGGAGGGGCGCGGGTCCGCGGGGGGCGCGGGCGCCGTGCGCGCGCCTGCCGGGGCCCGCGAGGACCGGGGGGAGGGGCGGCGGCCGCGGGCCGGGAGTCGGGAGTCTGAGGTCGGTCCCCGCCGGCCGCGCGCTCCCGCTCGCCCCGCGTCGGTTAACGGTTCTGCGGCCGGGCCTCCCTGCGGCCCCACTCCCGTCCCCGTCCGACCCTCACCGATGACCTTCTTGTCCCCGCCGGCAGGCGCCGCCGATGTGAGGCCGCCCGGGCCGCCGCTCCCTGCGCCGCTGCCCGTGGTGCCGGGCTTGGTGTCGGCAGCGCTGAGGGCGGGGGCGGCGGGGGGGGCGGCGGGCGGCTGCTGGGTCTCGGCCTCGCTGCTCATGGTTGCGGTGATGGTGACTGGGGCCGGCTGCGGCAGCTGCGGCTCCTCCCGGGGTGTGATGGTAACTAGGCCGGCGGCGGCGGTGGGGCTGCTCAGGGCTCTCTGGGGTCCGCTCTCCGCTCCCGCTACCGATCGAACTAGCGAGAATGGCGGGACAGGCGGGATAAGCCCTACTATCGGCCCGCCCTACCCATTGGTCACTGGTCAGCAGTGCTGTCAATCTCACCACCTGACCCCAGTCTCTGACTTCTGTTGGCTAATCTTTTATCACTCCTCCACTCTCATTGGCCTTTAGGCGGCTAATGCGGCCGACCTACAACCGTTCCAGCCTCCGCCGCCATAGAGACCGGAACTAGAATGAGAGTAGTCACCACGAGAACCATAGAGTACCCGAGAGGGCGGACAGAGAGAACGTGACTTTCACGAGGCTACAGCCTAGGCGCGCTGGCCCAGCGTTCCGGCTTGGGTCCAGGCTGAAGGCGTTAGCGAACAGTTGGCCGAAGATTACCTGCTCTGACACGAGGCTTGGAAAGAGGCCCGACACATTCGGCTCATGGAGAGACGGCTTGCCTTCCTTCCTCCTATCTTTAAGGCCTTTACCGCGAGGAGAGAGCCGTCTTTTAACGGCAGTAGATGGAGCTGAGTGTTTCTGGACAGGCTTAAACATCTACGCTCAGACAGCTCGGGGTTTTGGTGGTACAGTCGCTTTGGAGGACCACGCAGGCGCTGAGGCCTCCCCAGCCGCGCGTATTCAAGGTGGGGGTGTACTCCATGGGGACCCGCTTTATGATCCCTTTTACCAGGCATATAAGTAAGGCGTCTCTTTAAGTATTCCCGTCTTTTTGTATTGGCCACCCATCAAATTTCATTTCGACTCATATTTATTGGGCAAGCTAGATTTTATTTGCATTTTTATCCCGCCAACAAACCTGTGAGATAAAGTTCACTATCATTACCGCTTCGGCAAAATTGAGGCTGCCACCTGATGTTGCTCAAATCCTCCACCCACCTTCATTCATTCCTTGTTTGTTGTTTTGTTTTTGAGCGTAGCCCAGGCTGGCCTTGAACCCAACCCTCCTACCTCGGCCTGTTGGGGTTACAGGCAAGCATCACCGCCCAGTTCATTCATTCTTTATTGAGCGTCTACTATCGATTAAGGAGGGGATGGCTTGTGAGTCAGTTTCTGCCTTCTAATGGAGGGAGAAGTTTAAACACCCAATACTGCACACACTCTAGAACTGTAAAAACACAGTGTTTTGGGAGTGGAAGCAGGAAGAAGGTTGAGTGCTGACTTTTCTGGCAAACGGCATTTACGCAAAGGCCTAGAGCCAAGAAGAGATAGGGCCTCAGGGGAAGTGCAAATAAAGTAGTTTAGTAAGATGGATTAAAACAAACTAGGCTTGATGGCCCCGGTCTGTGATCCCAGCACTCTGGGAGGCTGAGGCAGGAGGGTGGCAAGTTCCAGCCTAGCCTGTGCAACTCAGCCAGAACCTACTTCAAAGTAAAAATAAAGGATGGTTGGGGATGTTGCTCAGTGCAAAGGCCCTGGGTTCAATCCCCAGGACAAAAATTACAAAAGTATCATTACTTACCTAGTTACTTCACCTCTTTTAAAGCTCACAAACAGGATGAGCTGTTGTGAGACTATTTTCCTCTTTATTCCTGATGCACCAGAGGATCAAGATCTCATGTAGAAATTCTCCTGCCCCAACTAGTCCAGACTTCTGAGAGTCCCCCTGCCCCCTAGGAGCTCAGACCACCGGCTATCCAGTGACCACTGTACAGCTAATGCTAGTTGCCTGCCTTTACATGATGTATGGGACAAGAGGATTCATTCCAAGAATCTCTTTTCCAAAATAACTTTCACTCTTTTCCTCATCCCTGACAGGGTGACCTAAGAACTCAGTTCCTTCTTCCCTGTCCTGATGTGGCTAATTCCAAACAATCTGTCAATACTTAGATGACACTCTTTCCAAGAATAATTTTTTAGATCTCTTTCTTCACCTCATCTCTCCACTGTACTCTCACAACATCTTGTGCACAGCACCATCATACCCTCATTCACGCAACACATATTTATGGTACACCTGTTAGATAGGTGCTGAGGACACAGCGGTTAAAAAAACCAAACAAACCACCAGACCTGCACTGGAGGCAGGAAGGCTGAGTCCGAAGCCAGGTTGGACTATATATTGAAATACTGTTTCAAAAAACCAAAAAAGGGTTGGGGATTTACTTGAGTGGTTAAAGCAATTGCCTACCAAGCCCAAGGCCCTGAGTTCGATCCCCAGCACCACACCGCCCCCCAAAAAACCAAAAAACCAGAAAGACCACCACCACCACCAGACCCCATTTCCTGCCCTTCTAAGGGCACACGTTCTAATACTACCTTGATTGGAACTCTGCCCATCTTCTGTCACATTTTATTCATTTGTACAACTCTAGTGCATTGGACAGTGACCGACATTCAGGTCCCAGGTATAACTGAATTTGGCTTAACGGCCCATCACAAGGATGCCAGCTCGGGATCACAGCTGTGCATCCTCCTTCCCATCCTTTTATGATCCTATCTAGTTAGCCAAAGAGCTCTCCTCCAAGAGTTCTCTATTGTGTCCTCTGATGGCTGTTCATACAGGGTTACGCATCTTTATACATAGGGCCTTTGTGTATCTCACCGCCTCTCTTCTTCCTCACACATGAAAAGGGCACTTATAACCAGTTCTGTCAGAGGATTCAGTTACCTCTGCTACTGCAGAAGTTGAGGCACCTCTGACTATGAGACTGGAGAAAGTAGGAAGGGGAGAACATAAAAAACTTCATGAAAGTGTCACCAAGACTCTTTTTTTTTTTTTTTTTTGAGACAGGGTCTCTCTATGTAGTTCAGGCTCGTTTTGAACTAGGTAGCCCAGGCTGGCCTCAAACTCATGGCAATCCTCCTGCCTCAGCCTCCTGAGTGCTGGGATTACAGGCATGTACTGGCCTCTTCTTTCCCTCTCTACACTCACTGGCATCTTTTCTGTAACATGCTATTTCCTTTCAAAAGTAACAGTTCCCAAGACACATTACTGTGTACAAGTTACCGTCATATCTATTCTCTTGACCCCTTCAATAACACTGAGATAAATGTTAATATACCCATTTTACAGATAAGAAAATTCGGGGTCTAAAATGGGAACAAAAAACCAAACTTATGATCTTCCTATCTCAGCCACCCAAGTCCTGGGATTAAAAGTATTCCCCACTGCACTTGCCTTGAAATTAATTTAAAACCTCCACTGTTTAAAAATCACCCTAGATTAAACAGATTTTTGACTAAATGATTTCCACTTCATCAGGATCAAGACGCATTCTACCTGGGTGTGCTGGCTCTGGCTTGTAATGCCAGCACTCTGGGAGGTTGAGGCAGGAGGACTGCGAGGTTGAGCCCAGCCTAGTAATTTAGTGAGACACAGTCTCAAAATTAAAAATAAAGGGACTTTGGCTGGGGATTTAGCTCAAGTGGTAGAGCACCAACTGCAAGGGCCTGAGTTCAAATCCCAGCAACGCCCCCTCCCAAAGGGGGAGGGGGCATGGCGTGTGTTCTGAGGTTACAGCTCAGAGTGAAGGCTCTGGGCACCATCTCCAGGATGGGCGAGGGTGGGGGAAATGTTCTACCAGGCTTTCTCCCATCCCAAAGCATCCCAAGTCAGTGACCCTTTCCCCACAGGCCACAGACTTAAAACAAATTGAAACCAATGGAAACAATCTCGAAATAAATAGTGGTGTAAGACCTGGGGCTGTGGCTTCTTTGCCAATCAGCCTGAACCTGAGAGGGGACGGCTACAACTGCTCAAGCAAGTCTGAGGCATCAACTACACAAAGCCAGCGCTCAACTCTACTACGTTAATGGCCTCTGGGGAGAGTCAGTCCTAACTGAAGTTGAGGGGTAAGGAGATAACTTAAAACACATACAAAAAACAAAACAAAATAAACCTTTATTTACAGTTGAAAACTCAAATGCACACGCTCTTGGTTCTGAACCTGTGACATTTCCGCAGCATGCAGGCATGCAAACACGGGGGCCGGTCCAGCTCATCTGACTCAGGAAAGTCGCCGGCAGCAAGGGGAGGCCTACGAAGGTAGAGACTGAGATCAGTGAGCCACGGGAGACACGCAGCTCAGAGGGACCAGGGGGACACCCGCGAAAGACAAGGCCCGCGCTCTCGCACTCTCCTTGGCACGCCTCCTCTTCTCCCCAGACAGTCTCACTGCAGGGTAGACCTGTGGTTCTCCGGAGCCAAGAGAAGACATATATTACATGAGAACTAAGAATCTAACACTGATGGCCAAGCATGCTGTTTCATTTACTATTTACCCTGGACAGCTCTTCGCAGTGTGTATTATCTCTGCACAAAGGAGCGCACCAGGATCCCAAGGGGTTTATTGGCTTGACTGAGGTCCCAGGTTAGACAGCGCTGGGACTTCCTGGTCTGCTTGGCTCCAAGGCCTGTCTCCTTTTTATCAGGCTTTGATGACTTTCCTTGGAGCTCCAGAACAAAGAGCCATCCTTGCACAAAGCAGGTTTTGGCCCCAGGGATACAGAAAGTAAAGTCCTCCTCTCTGCTTACGGCCTTGGAGCTAGTCACACTAAAAGAATAATTTGAGTACACTCAGACACTACTGTCTCCCTCCTCCTGCCATCCCCCAAATGTGGCCACACCCTCCCCTGGGGGACAGTGAGTTCTGGTGTCACATTGCAGTCTCAGAAGTTTGACCTTGGGCCTCAACCAAAGTATATAAAAGTGCATCGATGCACTTTACAAATTGCACAGTGCACCAGAACCTCATCTCTACTCTACCACACACTGTTAGTCAACGTGGTTCTTTTTTTTTTTTGAAACAGGGTCTTACTCTGTAGTTCAGGCTGGCCTGGAACACACTATGTAGCCCAGGCTGGCCTTGAACTGACAGTAATCCTGCTTCAGCCTCCCTAGTGCTGGGATTACAGGCATGCACCACCACGCTTGGCTCAATGTGGTTCTTGCTTCAAGGAGTTCTCTGTCCAGAGAAAAGCAGACAAACACATTTGTTTTTTTGTGGTGCAGTGGATTGAACTCAGGGCCTTGTGCTTGCTAGGCAAACGCTCTAACTACTGAGCTAAGTCCCCAGGCAGACAAACACATTTGTGATACATGGTACTAAATGCTGTGATGGAAGGTTGGAGCCGAGCACCAGGCATGAACCACTGACTAAGTGTGGCTCTGGCAAGGAAGAGATGGAGGGACCTGGGGAGGATTTATAAACAGATGTTAGCCATCATTATGGGCGTGCTCCTGGAAGGGGCTAGGAGGACTTAGGATGAATTAAAACTACATATGTAACACAGTATATACTTATAAGGTGCATGTTCAGTGCAGAAAATTCAAGCCTAGACAGGGCAATACCAACTGGAAAAGTCTGCCATCTCTACTCTACAGAAGTATCTGTTAGCAGGCTATCTATCATTGCAGAAATTTCTGAAATCGTTATTTAATATAAATAGTGCCATGCTTACACCATGCACTACATTTTGACTGTCACTTAATTTACCTTAGAAATCTTGGCAACACGTGTAGATCTACCTCTTCTTATTAAGGCTAAACAGTGTGCCACTGGAGAGACAACTCCGGGTGTGAGACCTGGTTTGATGTTGGCAGCTTTGCCTCTGTGCTGGACCGGACCAGACTGAAGCGGACCAGACCAGAGCCAGGCACTCTCCCTTCCCTTCCTTTCCAGCTGGCAGAGCTTCTGACTTTCAGAGCAGGGAAGAAACAGCGCCATACACCCAACGGGCATACAAATATGAGCTGCCAAATCTCACAGGTCTCCTGGGTGTTCCCTAGACACCACACTTTCATGTGGACCACGTCTCCGCCTACACTCCTGCAGTGATGGCTACAAGCCTCCAGCTTGTCTTCCACGTTACTGCTATAATCATCTTCTGAAGAGAATTCAACCCTAAATTTCTCCTCAAAATCCTTCAGTGGCTCTTACCGGGCTGGTTTTTTTTGGGGGTCAGGATTCCCTTTAAGTGCCTCAGGAGCAAATGAGATTTTCCTAGTGGACAGACAGATTTCTTGCCTGAGGCCACCCCTTGCCCTCAGAATAGCATATGAGCTGCTTAGCCTGGCACTGGCTCTAAGAACTGGCCTTGGGGCTGGGGATTTAGCTCAGTGGTTAAAGCACTTGCCTTGCAAACACAAGGCCCTGAGTTTGATCCCCAGCACCAAAAGAAAAAAAAAAAAAAAGAACCGGCCTTGGCCTCCCTCCACCATTTGCTTGTCTTATCTTCCCCGTCTGGCCCTGCTGAATTAACTCGTAGTTTTGCCTACACTTTCTGCCATCTCCTGCTTTTATGCCTTCACACATACTGTTCCCTGTGTGTGGAATGTCGTCCCAGACTTAGCCCTCAATAAGTTGTTTTGTTTTGTTTTTTTGGTGCTGGGGATTGAACTCAGGGCCTTGTGTTTTGCTAGACAAGCACTCTAACCACTGAGCTTAATCCGCAGCCCCAACAAGTTCTGTTCTTTCTTGTACAGCTTCAGCAGTCTTCCCAAACCACTCCAGGAAGACCTAGGCCTTCACACCTTCCTTCTCATGTCCTAACACCTCCAATCCAGGGCTTCATTATATTTTCACTGGCAGTTTTCCCAAGCGACTAAGTTCCTTGAAGGAAAGAACTGCACTTCTCAGATATATAGCCTCACATGTAGCATAGGACCTATTCTAATTATTAATTTTTGGGTTTTTTTGAGACAAGGGCTTCATATGTAGGATCGAACTCATGGCGATCCTCCTGCCTCAGCCTCCTGAAAAGTCCCAGGATTACAGGTATGTGCCACCACACCTGGAGGACCTATTCTAATGAATTAATGCTCACTTGTGGAATGGAGGACCACTGCAACCACCACCAACATCATTTATAACCTCCCCAATAGGAACATACTACATCTGTAGGTGCAGTATAACCTCGTTTCACAAATTTAATTTGTTCTACGTTCTGGAAAAGATGGCTATGTTAATGTTTGTCACCCAATGTAGAGTTCACAAGCAAAAATGAAATTTTGCTAAACACTTCTGTGAACCAAACTGCTCATAAACAAAAGTGTTCGTGAACCGAGGCACTACTGTAATTCCAGAATGGGAGATGGCGGATCCCTCACTCAACATCCTCACAACTGTTACAGTATCCACTGTCCACAGGTAGTTAATTTTTTAATATAATCGTTATTGAAATTTTCATATTGCCTTGCCATGAGCTAGAGTAACTATAAAATTATGGGTGTGCTATAATTATATACCTTTTCCTAAGATGCGAATATTAAAATAAAAGTCATAGCCATGTTTCCTACAATTCTTTGATAAACGGGGCAAAGACACCTGGGAATTAGTAGATTTAACAAATGCCCCAAATGATTCTCATCTGTAAGGGAATTTAGGCAACAGTAAACTAAGGAAAGCTTTCTACCATTTGGTACTGGCAGTAGGTCTTAGAATCACAGGAAGGGGGGCAATGTTTCAGACTGGCAGGCTGCCTGGGTTCACGAGCAGTCCCTTTCCGAGAGACTCTTGGGCGTTCAAACCAGAGTTCGACTGGCCTCCGAACACAGGTGAGTAGCAGAGAACCTAATTCAGACTACAGCAGGAGGACCCTCGGGGTGAGGTTTGTTTATGCTATATCTAAGTTCTGAGAGACATCTAGAGCTATGCAGGAAACTTCGTTTGCATCTTTCCTTGTTTGTTTTTTGGTGTTTTGAGACAGCGTCTCCCTTATGTAGTGTGGGTTGGTCTTGAACTTGTAGTGATCCTCCTGCCTCAGCCTTCAGAGTGCTGGGACTACAACAGGTATGTGCCATCATGCTCACAGGAAACTTCATCCTCAAGAAAACCAAAGCCAGAGCCTAGGAAGGCCACACACAGCGCTTCTTCGGAGGGAAGCGCTCCACAGGGAGGCACAGCTGCTAATCAGTATGGTGACCGCACCTGCCTCCCCCCCCCCCCCCCGGCTCCTCCAGCTCAGTCTCAGTGCTCGGGCACAAGGCCTAAACTTCACGATGAGGTGAAACCCTGATTCGGACACAGTGGGCTGTTGCTGGATCATCAAGAAATTATCTCCTCTCGAGTATTTCCTGTTTGGAACATGGTGGGTTCTCAATGATAAGACGGACCTTGCTATTCCCATATAGAGCCCACCACTCTGTGTCAGCACCAGTTCACCTGGGGCTCAGCTTCCACCAGACCCACTGAACTAGGAGCACCTTTTCAATACAGTCTCTTGGAAATTTGTAGGTATGTTAAAGTATGAGAAATATTGCCCAATCGGGCTTAAAATCATCTGTTGTCGCTGTGAACCATTTTTCTATCCAAAATAAACCTGAGTAGGTGGAATACTCCTGTAAGATCCGAGATGCTTATAACTTACAGATGGGTAGAAAAATGATGGGATGAGACCACCCGGCCTGTCCCCCACCTCTGAAAGGACCCAGGCCTTTCCCTTAGTTTCTCTCAAGTAGCCCCCTGCAGAAATCCAAAGTGGGGGAACCATTTTTTATTTACATCAGAATACCACCTAGATTCCTTAATACCACCTTTCTCATTTGTCCTTTTTCCCTTAATGCCTTAAAACCTATGATAGAGGTTTCCGGTAAAAAAAAAAAAAAAAACAAAAACCTGTAATCCTAGCACTCTGGAAGGCTGAGGCAGGAGGATTGCAAGTTTAAACCCAGCCTGGGCAATTTCGCAAGATGCTGTCTCAAAAAAAATTTTTTTTCAAATTCTGGGGATGTAGCTTAGTGCAAAAGCCTTAGGTTCAATACCCAGTATCAAAACATTAATACATTTTTTAAAAAGAGGCTAGGGATGTAGCTCAGTGCAAAGGACCTAGGTTCAATCCCTAGCACCACAACAAAACAAAACAAAACAAACAACTCTCTCTTTTTTGCAGTGCTGGGGATTGAACCCAAGGCCCCACGCATCCTTAGCAAGTGCTCTCCACTGAGCTACATCCACAACTCTCAAGCAAAATTCCTAAAAAAATTTTTTTTATTGGTGTACAAATGTTTGTAGTACATATTTATATTCATTCTGGAGACCTGGTACCTATATGTGACGTAGCTTAATAATTTTCCATCCTCTTTCTCCTGGCCCCTTCCCCCATCCTCTTCCCTTTCTCGAAATGTTACATGGTTTTTCTCTTATATGAGAAACCCAAAATATATATTAAAGAGTAAAATAAGGCAGACTTTTTTTTTTTTTTTTTTTGAGACGGTCTCACCATGTAGTTCAGGTTGGGCTTGAACTATGTAGTCCAGCCTGGCCTCGAACTCGCAGTGATCCATGCGCTACCATGCCCAGCCTTTGTGGGTTTTGTTTTGTTTTATTTTTTGTTTTTTAGACAGTGTCTCACTATCTTGTTCAAGCTGGGCTTGAACTTACTGTGTATTACAGGCTGGCCTCAAACTCAATGGCGATCCTCCTACCTCAGCTCCCCGAGTGCTGGGATTACAGGAGTGTGCCACCATACCTGGCTAAAGGCAGACTTTTTGGTGAGGTGAAATTCTTAATTTAATATTTGGACATAAGAAAGTGTATAATAAGTGCTGCTTTTATTATAGTGACCCTAAGTGTTAGCTATTAGATACAATATCTTAAGCAAGTCAGTGTTAAGAGACTGAAGTGTAGGTAGCAGCCACAAATAACTCTTTAAAATTAAAATTCAAAGGCTGGGGATTTAGCTCAGTGGTTAGAGTGTTCGCCTCGAAAGCACAAGGCCCTGAGTTCAGTTCCCAGCACCAAAAAAAAAAAAAACAAACAAAATTAAAATTCAAAAATATTAAACATGGAGTTCCTCAGTTACACATTTCCCCTTAGGCCTCTCAGAGCCACATTTCAAGTGCTTAAATGTCACATGAGGCTGGAAGTCACCATATTGGACAGTGCAGGTAAGGAACGATTCCATTATTCCAGAACAGACTGTCTGTAGGACGGTTTTGGAGTAGAGGGTTTCGGGAATGTGAAATGATCACCTGTGGCATTTATTTTACTTGGGTTGCAGGGTGACAAGAGGGGACTTCATGGGGACAAAGAGTCACATGACTTTTTCTAATAGTGGCAGAAAAGGGCAGATTAATGATCTCCGCCCTCCAGAATAACTCCTCAACACAGATTTCTGTAACTTTCTGTAAAGGACTCAAAAATATAGAAAAGAGCTTCAATGTAAATTTCTAAACTTTATTCTTTTTGCTATCTTCTGTCCTCTAGTCACGATCAGTGGTCCATCTTTAGAGGAAAAGGACCCACGACCTCATGGAGTTACAGCAAAGAAATGAGCAGGACAGGGAGGGAATGCACAGCAGCTACTGAAGGGGAAGAAAAGGGGCCCCAGGTACTGGCAGGGATCAGGGTGTCAACTGGGCCTGAGAAGTGACCATCTGGCTGGACAAGACAGCAGTCCACACACAGCTCCCAGGACACACTTGTGCATTCCTGCCCTAGCATCTGCTCGCACCAGTTCCTGCCTAAAATGCCTGACATTCTCCCTTCCCACTCTCTCATGTAATATATTTTTACTAAATGCCTACG
The DNA here is from genome assembly GCA_004026905.1 of Hystrix cristata. Taxonomy (NCBI): domain Eukaryota; kingdom Metazoa; phylum Chordata; class Mammalia; order Rodentia; family Hystricidae; genus Hystrix; species Hystrix cristata. Next base: position 77,938 of record PVJO010002728.1, on the reverse strand, counting down.
AGTGCCATATGCCCTGAACACAAAGTAAGTCAGAGATGAAGGTCTGAACAGTCATTCCAATGGTCTGATATTTCACTGGATTTCCATTTGGAATAAAGGATTAGTGTTCTACCTTACACCATACAGAAAAGTAAATTGTAAGTAATTTTGTAAGTATACAAATAAAACTATAGAAAATATACAGAAGAATGCAGAAGATATTATGATCAAAGGTAGTAAAGACTTCTGACACAAGACAAAGCAGAAAAATCATAAGGGACTGATCATTTTCACCTCATCAAAATTTAGAATTCCTGTTTAACAGAGGACATCAAACTTAAGTAACACATAAAGCCAAAATCTTTGCTGAAAATGTGTTCTGGAGAATGCAGTCACAGCATATAAAACAAAGAACTAGTACTCAAAATGTCCAGCTATTAAATCATTAATGAAAAGTGAAAATAAAGTATACAGTACAAATGTCTTATAAAATATAGTCTTGCTTTGCTTTTAATGTGAGGTAGTTTTTTATATGAAGAAGCAAAGTCTTCAAGGCATAATGCCAATTTTTTTTTCTCAAAAAACATTATACCTTTTCTTAAATTTAAATTTATCTATCAATCAGTCAATCAATCACACATTTTGAGAAGGGGTCTTCCAATGTTGTCCAGGCTAGTCTTGAAATCTTGGGCTCAAGTAATCCTCCCTCCTCGGCCCCTTAAATAGCTGGATGTGAAGGGGTGGTGTGTGCCCCCACACCTGCCTAGGATTGTTTTTTAAAAAGCTGTAACTTTGGGGCAACTGGGAGTCTGAACATGTACTACAGATTAGATAATAGTACTGTGGTTATGTAAAATGTTATTATTTTCAGGAGTTCCTTGCTGAAGTATTTAGGGATAAAGTGTCAAGAAGTCTACAATTTTAAAATAGAAAAGGAAAGAGATAAAGCAAAGAGGAAGGAGGGGGGAAATAAGAGGAGCAAGGGAACTAAGAGAGCAGGAATGGGAGGGGAGGGAAGATGGGAAAGCAAGAACAAATATCAAGACAAAATGATAAAATAACAATGCTAATCACTAGTTAGGGTGAAAGGTACAGGGTGTCCCTCAGCTCTAGCATGCTGCCCGGCACAGGGAAGGCAGTGGCAAGGGCAGGCAAGAAGGGAGTCCTGTAGGCTGAGTAGTGTGAGCACCTGCTTATGAGGGTAGCAAACACAAAGTCAGGGCTTGGAGCTGTGGTGTCAGTTCTCCTGAGAGGAGTGACAGATGTGTCTCCTGGCCGCCCAGGCTAATTCCAGTACAGTCACCCAGCACTGACGCTAGCTACTTTGACAGTAGTGGTCTAACTGGATGGGACTGTAGTTTGACGGTACTGTGAGAAATTGCCTGAGTGATTTTCAGGTTGATACACTATGAAGTGGTAGAAAAGTAAAGGGCTTCTTTTGCCTTTCATCTCTTGATCCTTACAATGACCATAAAGGATAAGAACGTCTTTGACAGATGAGGAAACAAGCTCAATCTCACGTCTTTGAGTCTGAAGTTCTTTCCAACAGAATATGCTGCCTTCTTGGGGTCTGATGCCTAACCAATGCACACTTACCTGATTCACTGGTCAGTCTTGGTCTGGACTACATCTCTCCACATTGTGAGATCACCACAGGCAGTTTGGGCTTATTGTTGGGGCCTGTGGGAACATTCTAGAAAAGAAAGTACATGGAGACTCATCCACTCAGGCACTTGGTCACTCCCTCATTGAGCCTTCACTGGTGTCTGCAACCCCAGGGCCCAGAGACTGACAGGGCAGTGCATGTCCTAGCAGACAGGAAAAGCACGTAATACAGAACGAAGAGAAAATGTAAAACACTCAGAAAATATCAAGCCTTGATATGGAACAACATAATAAGGTGAGAATTGTGAAAGGGCCATTATGAGTAACTAAAGAGGTCTGGGAAGAATTCACATGAGGGGAACCCTGAGTTGGGCCAGGAGGATGAACGAGACCCCACCAGGAGGAAAAGAAGAGCAAAAGGAGTCAAATCATGAAGGGTTCTGAATGCGATGCTAAGGAGCGGGGTTTTATCGGGTAGGTAATGGGGTCCTTACAGGCCAAACCTCAGTGTGGGTCGCAAAGGTTAACTTACAGAGCCAAGAAACCTTGAGAGGCATGTGGTCCTTTAGGAGGGAGACTGGGCCTAACCAACTGGAGCCCATGTACCCTCCTCTGGCTCCCCACTGCTAGTCAGACAGGACTAGACCAGAAAGGCTGAGAAAGAGAACACCCAAGCATGACTTACCTCAATCTTTCTCATCACTAGAAGTCCATCAATGATTTTTCCTGCAAGAAGAGTATGAGACAGATTCTATTTTTCTCATTTGCATAGCACTTTCCAGCTCCCATGCCCATTGTTTTTTTTGTTTGGTTTGGTTTTTTGAGACAGGATCTCAGGATATTGCCCACATTGGCCTCAAACTTGTGATCCTCCTGCCTCAGCTTCCTGAGTACTGGGATTCTACCCCTGTAGAATGCACCACAATACTCAGGTTCAATACCTATTCTTAGCTATTATCTCATGAGATCCTCCTACTAACTTCAGGAAATGGAGATTCAGTGAGGTGAAATGACTTGCCCAAGATCACAGCTATAAGCTGTCGAGTAAGCAATCCAGCTTAGGTTTTAGGTAATTCTAAAGCCCCACAGTACCATGCTGCCTCTGTGGCATCTCCTTGGTGATGTAATCTGGGTTTTCCATTAGACTACGTGTTACCAAAGTGGTTCCACACTAAACAAGATGGCCCCTTCTCTCTATGGCTCTAACCACACATCTTCCCCACCTCCTCACCACTTCTATCTTCCCTATGACTACATCGAGCAGGGGTGGCGAACCTATGGCATGTGTGCCTAAGTGGGTTGTTTGTATCACTGAAAGCTCTAAAAGGTTCACCATCACTGGCCTACAGCATTTCACCAGCTGAGCACTCTCAGAGTCGGGGAACTGGATCCTTTGGAAGCCCCACCCTGAGTGACTGGGGCCTGGACAACGGGCAGGAGTAGGACTTACCGAACACGACATGCTTCCCATCCAGCCAATCACACTTCGAGCAGGTGATAAAGAACTGACAGCCATTTGTACTGGGACCACTGTTTGCCTGACAGAAACCAAATATATTGGCAGTAAGCTTCCCTGGCAATGTTAGCTAAAGGGCAAGATTCTCCAAAGAGCCTGCAGCCCTGACTCCTCCGTGCTTCCTTTCCACAAACCTGACCAAGTAACTATCATGAGCCAGGTCCTAGGAGGGGACACAAGGATACAGAGATGAACAAAACACAGAATCGCTGGCCTTTAGAAGCCAGATCCTTTAATAAGTGTACATTTCCCCTATAGTGTGAGTTTTTACAATGGAAAATCAATTCCTTATGGGATATGATTTGGTATATCTTGTCCAAAACTGATCATAACTGAATTGTAGTTACAAACTAGCTACCACCTGTGCAAAGACCTGTTGCTTATACAATGATCTGTTTTGTCTAAAAGGCTTTGTACTGCATTATAAAAATAGTACTAAAAAAAAATAGTACTAAAAAAAGATAAGGTGTAAAATAAGAAGGTGCAGTGTTGGTCTTCACCCCAAACCTTTATTGTATTTTACAGGGAAAAGCATTTTTGAAATTGAAAATCTGAAATTCTCTAGCCATGTCATTTTCCTTTTCCTCCCTTGAATTTGTTTTTAAAGCATTTTATGTAATAATGTAGTATAAAAGAACAGGTTATACTTATACAACAGAGTGATACTGTGCAAAGGGTATTTGACTTTCATATGAAGTCTACTTTTGTATGTTCATACTGATACTACTAATCCACCTTTAATATCCTAAATTCAGGCTTTTATACATTAGTAAACTCCAGTTTCATTAGCAGTGCCTTACCAAAGTGTCTGTGTAACTATGTGAAGATTTTATTGCATATTTTTGGGGAAAAAAAATAGAAAACGAGAAATGGAAAATTCTACTACTACCAAAGGAAGAAGAAATCTCAGAAAATTAATACCACTGAAACAAAGCTAGAACTTATAATAGGGCCCTAGTCTTAATTAAATGCTTAATGGATTTAAAATGGTTGATTCTATGTTCAATTATGAAGAAAAAGTGTGTATGAAATACTAGCAATACATTAAAGCCAATGTGTAGGGATGATCTCTAATTAGGGATTTTATATTATACTTTAGAACTCTCCTATGTAAGATGAGGCTAGTTTTGGTGTTCGTACATTTAGGAAATTAAGGGCATACCTGAGCTGGCCAGCACAAGGATAGAATTCCCAGGGACCTTAATTCCATGTGTCTTCCCCTTGTTCATTCCTCATTCATCTTTTCCCCTCTTTCTCCCTTCCTACCACCGACTCTCATCAGCATCCCAAATCTCACTTCCCCTGCCACAATATTTACATGTACATTCTCTGTTCTATTTGCTCAAAAAAAAGTCATATAACACATTTTATTTTATAATATTTTTTCAGTACTGGGGTTTGAACCCAGGGTCTTGGCCATGTTAGACAAGTGTCCTACTACTGAGCGGAGCCCATAGGACACATTTTTGTAGTTTAGGGACACTCTCAGCTCTTACTTATTTTTCTTGGTGGTACAGCTTATGTTTATAGACAGTCTGTAGCCAGATGACTTAGTTGAAAGCCCGGCTCCACCACTGACTGTGTGGCCTTCATCTAGTCATGTAACCTCCCTGTGCCTCCGTTTCTTCCTTACCTATCTCAAAGGGATGTTTGAGTGTATTAAAATGAATTAAGGCAGGTAAGGCACTTGTTGACTATCCCATCATGACAGCTATTATTCTGATTACCATTCTGTTGTTCAACATCTGCTCAATAGCCTTCCTATGTTAGGTGGTAGAGTCTGGAGATCAGTGAGACCTGTTTCTGCCCTTTAAAAACTCACAGGATGGGAGACAAACCAACTATGTTGTAAGATATGTGACAGCACAACTTAGCCACTGCCAGTCTGAAGGTAGCAAGGGCTTCCTTCCCTTTGCCCAACTCCTCCACAGATGCTAAAATCATGGCTGGCACCGAGAGGTGTTCTAATCCTTGAGGCAAAGATCTGAGTCTATCTAAATTGCTTCTGCAACCTTTATCTGCTCAGTCTGGCTTTCTTAAAAGGGGGGTTGCAAATGGTTTGCTAAACTAGCCTTGTCCAATTTTTTAAAATTTTTTATTTGTACTAGTACATGTTGGGGGTATACAATGACCTTTTTTTCTTGTTTTTTTTTTTTTTCTCTCTTTTTGAGACAGGGTCTTGCTATGTAGTTCAAATTGGCCTTGAACTCACTATGTAGCTCAGTCTGGCCTCGAACTCACCATGATCCTCCTGCCTCAGCCTCCCGAGTGCTGGAATTACAGGTGTGTACCACCATGCTCGTTAATGATTACATTCACCGTGGGGAACTGGTACATGTACATAACATATCTGAATTCTTTTTATGTCCCCTTCCTGCCTCCTCCCTTTATCTCTTGGTTCTCTTCCCATCTGCAAAAGATCTTTTGCTCAATTACTAGGGCAGACTCCTAAATGGTTTCCCTGCCCCAGCCTCTTCATCTGCACGTCACTCACACGGAATCAAGGGTCTTTATTCTAAAACACAAAGTTGATCAATCTCATTCAAAAAAGTACAATATGGCTCTCCAAAACCTATGAAAGAAAGTCCACACGCCTCATCCTTTCTCTGGCATTGGAAGCCCTTTGGGAGTTAGGCCCACCCGTCCCCTCAGCTGACAGGCCATTCCCTCCCCAAACACATCCTACGTTCTCAGTATCCTCATCACTTTCCGTGCTGTGAATAAGCCACCTTCCTACTGCATGGCTGCAGACCTTGCGGAGAGCCTGTCTGCTGGACCTGCAATGCTCTTTCTTCCCATGTCATCTGGTACAAAATTCCTTTAAAAAACTCAAATGTTTTTCCCTCTGTGAAGGCTTCTCCACAGCAATCACCGTCACTCTTCTGGGCCCTCACAGTCCTTGCGTGTACACTGAGGAGCCCTCATCCTAACATACCGATGGCACAGACTACACCCTTCTGGCTGGTTTGTTGTGCACGTGTGTCTCTCATTAGATGTAAAGCGTCACAATGGCAGGGACTGTGCCTGTATTGTTTATGCTTTAGCACGAGGCCTGAAACAGAGTGGCTATGAGCAAATCTTTATTTCATGAATGCCTAAAGGGATGAGTGAAAAGTGAGCAAGTAGAACAGAGAATATGCATGTAAATATTGTGGCTAGGGAAGTGAGAATTGGAGTGCTGATGAGGGAAATTGGTGGTAGAAAGTGAGAAAGAAGTAAGGGAAAGGATGAATGAGGGATGAACAAGGGGAAGTGAGCGTGAAGGACAGTGAGCAGATGTGCGTCAAGGAAGAGGGTGTAAGTGAGAAAGGCACAGGACGGTGAGGGGGCCTGAGATGTCTGAGGGAGGATTATAAATGGAAGCGGGGGTGCCAGGACATGGGAGCAGCAGTAGTGGGGAAGAAAAGGTAATGGCCTGCAGGCAGTGTAGGTTCCTGGCTGCAGGGAGTCATGTAGGACTATGAGCGGGTGAACGCCAGGATTTGAAAGCACACTGGCTGCATTCTCAGCAGTAAGGCTGCATGTCCTATCTCAAATAAATATAAGAAATACATCTGAGCCCAGTTTTGGTTCCCTAACCTGCTAGCAGGTCCTGCCCAACAAAACCAAACCAGGCAGGGAAGGAGACACAGGCGGCAGAGGTGAGGCCTGGCCAAACAAGAGAACAAGCCCAGAAACCAATTGCTATTAATTAATCTAACCCAAAATTTTAATTGGACCTCACTTACCATAGAAAGTAGGCCTGGAGCTGAGTGTCTAAGTTTAAAATTTTCATCTGCAAATGGCCCCCGGTAAATACTGGCGACACCGGTACCATCTCCCTGAGTAGAGAGAGGGGAAGTGTTAGCAGCTTGGAGTGAAATAAACCAAAGGATGAATACTGTTGCACCTAAAGCCTAGTTTCTTTAAAGTCTACATTTGAGCCAGGCATAGTGGCTGTTCACCTGTAATCCCAGCTACCTATAATCTCCTGTCTCTAAAGACAGAGACAGGAGAAGCCCAAGTTCAAGGCCAGCCTGGACAACTTAGTGAGATCCTGTTTCAAAATAACGTAAGGACTGGGGATGGATAGAGAATGTGCCCAGTAAGTACAAGGCCCTAAGTTTAACTCCCAATACTGCCCCTGCCCCCCATGTACTCTTACTGTTATTGATCAACTCCAAAACCACATCTCTTTGGTCCTATCTTGCAATCAAAGCAAGATCTACACAAGGCACCTGCAAGTTCAAACACTGGGCAGAGCCTGGCAGTCTGGACAATAGAGTAACAGCTGCATCTCTAGAAATGTCAGTTAATACAGGCAAAGTGGGGAGCAACAGAACAGTGATCAAATATACAATCCTTGACATTCCCAAAGACCCTCATGTCTGAAGTACATAAAACTACCCACTTAAGTGGCTGCCAACCTCCAAACTGTCTATGAGGGTGGGTGATCTCCTGGCACTCTGGTCTCCTCCTGGCCAAGGCAGACTGGACCAGGAAGAACACCTAATTCACACCAAGCCAACCAGAATCCCTCATTAGGAATCTGGAAGTAGGACAGATGCTCTCTCTGAGGTTGAATTTGTATCATGTGAAACTAGAAGCTAGAGGTGACTATCTTCTGCAAGGTAGACTAGAGGACAGAAGGACAACACAGGACAGAGGTGTGGAGAACAACCAAAAAACAGAAAAAAGAACTATCCTGTTTCTGCATGGCTTCCCTGTTCCTCCTGGTTCTATTTCTTCCTTTGGTTCTATGAAACACTCACCTTATCACAAATTCCCAGTTTCTACTTAGACTAGCTTTATGTGCATTATTTCTTTGCTTTCCAACATCCCTGTGGAGTAAGCAGTATCACCTTCCGTTTTTCAGATGAGCAGACTGAAGTCTGGGTAATAAAGCAATTTGACCAAGGCCTTACACAGAAACCCTGAGTTCATTGTCTCCTCATCAAACTTTGCTATTGTTCTCAACACTCCCTGTAGGAAAACTAACAACACCACCAACAACAAAATCTAAACCTTTGGGTCTTTGATAGGAATGCCATAGTACTTACATTAACAAAATCTCCTCCCTGAATCATGAAATCCTTTATGACCCTGAAACAGACAGCAAAAGATCTTGAGAGAAGAGTCTACAATTTAGAAAAATATTGACTTAGTCACTGTAGTATTAGATTAACACCGATTGCAAAATACAGTGTTTGTCACCTTGGCTTACAAAATAATTATTCTTTCCTGGAACAAGTCAGCAAAAAGAATTACTAGCCATAAAAACAGGGTTATATTATAAACACAGCATTTTATTTTATTTTATTTTATTTTATTTTTCTCTCTCTCTTTTTTTTGGTGCCGGGGATCAAACTCAGGGCCTTGCACTTGCTAGGCAAGCACTCTAACCACTGAGCTAAATCCCCAGCCAAACACACCTTTTAGAGTTAATATAAACACATGATCTGGGATTTGAACAATAGCAAAAGGAAGGGGCTTCCTACAGGTAGAACTACCAAAATATTCACCAAAGCAAAAGAACAGAGAATATATGTGAAAAGGACTGTATATAAGGGACCAACAGCTTTAGCTAGCCAGGCGTGGTAGCACACACCTGTAATCCTAGCACTCTAAGAGGCTGAAACAGGAGGATGGCCGCAAGTTCAAGGCCAGCCTGGGCTACATAGCAAGACCCTGTCTCAAACACAACACAACACAACACAGTATCTGTTTTGATATTCCACAGGGTCCTTCACCTTTCTTGGTCTGTTTCCACCTCTGGAGAAAGTAAATAACACATATAACCTTATAGAACTGTTGTTGGGGATTAGAGACCATAACTCTAAAGTTCTTGATAGAGTTACATGAAAGGTGTCAGAATCAAAATGAAGTTGCTTGTCTCAACCCTAACAAAAATGAATAAACTAAGGAGGTTATAAAGGAAGGATTTTCACAGATGACTGCCTGATAACAGTGGCTACCACAAGACTCTGCCAGACCTACAACCCTGCACAATGGCTACTGGAACTTCACATAAAATATACTTCATGTGAAGACATCTGCCCAGCAACCACCTGTCAGTTTCAGACTAGAGCTACCCTTGTTATTTTTTTTTTCCTACCCTTGTTATTGATCCTTCTAGCTAAGGATTGTTTTAAAACATCTTAAGTAATCCTCATTTTTGCCTTAAAAATTTCTTGCCTCAACCTCCTTAAATATGCAGTTTATATGGCACATGTATTTACATCACAATGCTCTGCTATTCCCAAATAAGTATCATTATTCTTTGGAGAATCTCTATTATTTAAATTGATAATTACATGCTAACATCATTACTACCACAGTGAGACTACCGGGGCAGATTCTGTATTAAAATGAGACTCGATGTGGTTACACTTCCCTTCCTGTGCCTGAGGGAATGGGACTATCCTTAGATAATCATATCAGTCATTTTAAGAACTAGTTTTAAGTGCTAGGGGTGGTGGTGCATGCCTGTAATTCCAGCACTTGGGAGGCTGAGGCAGCAGGATCACCCTGAGTTCAAGGCCACCTTGAAATACAAAGCAAGACCCTGCCCCCCCGAAAAAAAAACCCCAAAAAATAAACGGTAGGTATAAGTAACAACCAGCAGGATATATTACATGCACTTAAGGACTACAAATGTATTAAAAAAAAAAACCCTACATTCACAAAAACAAGAGCATGAAAAGGACAGGATATTGGAATAGTAAGTAGTTTCTGTTTTAAATACATGAGATAAACCAGTAAGGGAGTACAAGCAGAGTTAGAACATTTAATAAATCTTCAAGTCAGTTGTCCATAAAAACATTTCTTATCTAGATCTAAGAATTAGCCTCTAGTCTTTCTCTCATTCATTCATTCATTCATTCGTTTGGTTTTACGAGACGTGTTCCCAATATATAGTGCAGGCTGGTTTTAAAACCACTATGTAGACCAAGCTGACCTCTAACTTGCGATCCTCTTGCCTCAGCCTCCTGAGAGCGAGATTACAGCTGTGTGCTGGGATTACAGGTATGTGCCACCATACACAGTTTGGTTTTACTTACTTTTAAAGAGCCTAATCCTCAAAGGAGTACAGCTGACCATCCATATCCACAAGTTCCCTATCCTTGGAACCAACCGCAGACCACAATATTCAGGGAGAGGGGTGCCTGCATCTCTACTGAACAGGCACAAACTTTATTCTTGTCATTATTCCCACAATACAGTATACCGACTATTTACCTAACATTTATAGTGGATTAAGTATTATAAACAGTCTAGAGATGATCAGTAGGATACAAGAGAATCCACAAATGTTTTTGTTCTTTAGGGTACAGGATGAAGTGCAAATATGTTTTTGTTTTTATGGTACTGAGGATGAAACCCACGTCTCATGAGTGCCAAGGTAGGTGCTCTACCATGAACCCCCCACCCCAACTATGGCATTTTAAACAAAAGACTTAAGCACTCACAGATTTTGGTATTGGTGGGGGGTCCTCGAAGCAATCCCCTACAGCGACGAAGGGATGACTGTATTTCTGAAAGCCCTAGAATGGCTTGTTAGAAGCCTTACCTGTGGAAGGTGCTTCCTTTGTAGCCTATTGGAACCCCATCTTTTCTACAACCAAAAAGAAAGAGACTTGGAATGATGACAGGTAATGACAGGCCATTCTAGTTTACAACACACTGGAGTCAAATGGACTTTCCTAAAGGTGATGGGGAGAGGAGATAGAGAAAGTAAATGAATTAAGAGTAGGCTCCTGGGTGTTAGACCCACCCACGGTTTGCTAACACCCTCAGGGGAGCCCCAGGACACCCCCCAGGAGCAGGCAGAGAAGTCAAACACATCTGAGACTGACCTGAATTCCCCAGTGCAGAATTGCCTAAAAGGGAAAAGAGAGAACGAGTCAGTCCCCATGATATCCCAGCTGTGAACACCTCTAATCTCAAGTGGAGAGGAGCTTATAGGCATTGGAACCTGAAGCCCACTAACCGGTCAGCCAGACGTCAAGACACCCAGGCAGACAGACTAACAGCAAGTTCGCACGGGAAAAATAAAAAATGATAACCGTTCGCACAAAGTAATCCCCAGATCTCAAGAGCAGAGAGTAAACGACACAGGCAATCGGGTGATTCCGCAGACTGACTGGGGTCCGGCTTCCGGCTCGGCTGTTCGGGCACAGCTGGGGCATCTCCTTACCTGAAGTTCTCGGCCGTCTTGGGCACGACATCTGCAAACAGCTCGATCTTCATGCGGCCAACTTCCTGTAAACAGCAAGAGACGGTCAGGAGGCTCGGTCCATGCCTGCGAAGCGCTCACGGAGCTGGGAGCATGACGGGCTGCTCCACCCACCAAGGCCTCTCGGCATCTTCCACCTCCGTCTCCCTACGCTAACTCTTCGTTCTGCCCGGTCCCTCCAGAAGCGGGGCGCTAAGGTGAGCCAGACTCTTCCTCCCCCTTCCTCCCTCCAGCCCGGCACGTCGGTCGGCTCTGGTGTAGTTTCTGGCTTCCAGCGTCCCCTCCTCCTGGGACGATGAGCTCATCCTGGCCAGCCCCGCGCAGTTTCTCTTCGGCGCAGGTCTGGGTGGCCGCCTGTATCTCACCTGGCCACCGATGCTGACATCAAAGAACACCACGGGGTTGACTGGGCTTGAATTTGCCACCGCCATGGCTCTGACCCGGAAGCAGAAGTCGGGGTTCCGGTGACATCAACCCGGCCCAGCGGCCGGGCGGGGGGGGGGACACGACGCAGGCGCAGTAGGAGCGGCCAAGGCCGGGTCCCGCCCCCTTGAAGTACAATCTCCGGGGCTGGGCGAGCGCTGGGCAGCGCGCAGCAACTCGGGGACCCTGGAGGGATGGCAGCCGGAGAAGGGGGAGGGGGCGGGAAAAGCAAGGAGAAGAGGAGGAGCCCTAGATGTCCTTTTGGCACAGGCTGGCGAGCACGCCGCTCGTATGGCTGTATTAGGTGCAGTACAAATTAATTTTTCTCCGGCTGGGAAGTTTGGCCTTTAGCTCTTGAAGCGAGGGCTGCAGAACCTTCTTCACGCGTCGTTTTTTTACCTCCGCTCACAGAGTTGAAACTCCTGAAGAAAAGACCTCTTTTGCCCATCATCAGCATTTAAAAGACCGTTGCTTGCTCAGTAAATAACCCTTCCTTGAAGTTAGGACACTAGGATTTTAATTGCGGTTCTGCCACAAGCTTCCAGCTCATTTCCCAGGGGTCTCTGGCCGGTTAAATTACCCTTGTGCTTGTAAATCACGCCAGGCTTTCCTGCCCTAAGTGCATAAATCTGCCTGTAGGCAACCTGCCTCATTCTGTACCACTTGCTCTCCATTACTAGGCTCTGCCTTTCTGTTCCTTGAGGAATTAAATCTCATTAGGCCCTTGGTACTGGCACTCGTTATCACTTCTATCCAAAATGTTATTACACATCTTAATGGAAAAAGGGGCTTGCTCCTGTGACCGGGTTTGGGGGTGCCAGAGTCTCCTTTTAGAGATGGTTTCTAGGTTCTTTCTATCCTGAACAAAGCGTTGGTCAAGACAAGTACAAATGGTAGCAAGGTTTTACATTTATTAAAAGTAGGAAAAAACCAGGCTGTGCGGGTGAGTTTGGGCCAAGTGAAAGTAGGAAAATACACTACAGGATGAAGCTCAGTGTCCACTGTCCTGTGTTTCTTCCTGGTCAGGACTAGGCCTACTCGGAGAACCTGCTGGAGTCCTTCCAAGAAGTCCACGTGCAGGTTTTGGGAACTGTTCTGTCCCTGGGATTTTGTGATTAACAGGTCATGCCTACTTCTCTGGTCAGCTTTGCTGTCCCCTAGTCTCCTCTCACTCCTTGTCTTTGATGGCTGAGCCCAGAGGTCATCTCTACCGAGGCAACCTTGCACCCAAATTAAAGTAGCCCTTTGTCACTCAGATCATCGGTTCTTTTCATATCGCTTACCATCAAAATTATATGCTCCAGCCCTACGGCTCATTTCCTGCCTCCCAGTCCCTAAAGGCACATCCATAGCTAGAGATTCCCCTAGTCTGCCTTGTTCACACGGCTGTAGCTATATTGCCTAGTATTCAATAACTATTAGGGTATTCAATAAATAGATCCAATGGATCGAGTTGAGAGGGTGACCTTGGCATGGGTTTGCTATAGTACCTATTTCCTATATCTTTCGCTCATCCTAGTGGTCTGATAAGCAAGGGTTACACATAAAAATTCAGCATGCCTCAATTTAAGAAGTCAATTTTGGGCCTGGGGATTTAGCTCAGTGGCTAGAGTGCTTGCTTTGCAAGCACAAGGCCCTGAGTTCAATCCCTGGCACCAAAAAAATAAAGTGGTAACTGACAGATGATTTAAAAAAAAAAAGAAGTCAATTTTGTTTTAAATTTCCTCTTTCCTCTTGGTCTTTGTATCTCCAATTGAAGAAGATAAAAGAAGAGGGGTCTAAGGAAAGGAGGAAGGGAGGGGAACGGCAACAGTCCGCCTCTCAGTGTAGTTTTATGCCAGTTGTTTTAGAACAACAATTTAAAATTGATACTACCTAATGTTGATGAGGTTGTGGAAAAACTAGTACAGTCATAAACTGCTAGTGAAAATAAATGATAGCCAGCATTTATTAGGCAGTTATTAGTGCTAAAAAACTACACACTTCAATTTCATTCGGTCCTCACAATCCTACAGGATAGGTATGGTTATCATTCCCTTTTATAGAGAAACTGAGGCCTTAGGGAAGCCATTTTAAACCAATACAGTAAGGGATGTACCAGAGCCACACTGACATTTATATCCAATGCCAATCTTGTAAATTCGTCTTCTGGAGTAACTCAAGAGAAGTAAAGAAGTACATGCTCCAGAACTTCACCAGATTATACTAAAACAGCATAACCTTCAGTAGAAAAAAAAAGCCAAATAACAAGATAAGGGCTAAGTTTCTGGAACAAGGCAAGGATGTTTACTCTCACCACTCTGACTCAGTATAGTTCTTGGAATTTTTACTTATTTTTTTGAGACAGGGTCTCACTAAGTTCAGGCTGGCCTGGAACTCAGCAGTAAATGCTGGTGAGGATACAGGAAAATGGAACCCTTATATTTTGCTGGTAGAATGCAAATTAATATAGCCACTGTGGAAATCAGTAGGAGGGTCCTCAAAAAAAAAAAAAAGAAAAATAGCTACCTTTGCTCTCTCTAGCTATACCACTCCTTGATATATACCTGAAGAAATTAAAGTCAACATACTATACCTTGTTTATTGAGGCACAATGAGCAAAATAAGCCAGACTCAAGATGTTATCCTAGTATGTGGAATCTAAAAAAAGATGATAAGAAAGCAAAAGGGAGACTACTGTTGGACAAGAGGAAGGGAATAAGAGAAGAGGGATATAAGAAAGGGCAATAGGGAGGATGGATGTGAGTGGAATACATGTGTTAATTCCCCTACCATGTGAAACTAGCAGGGAGGACGAGGCTTGGAGGTTGGCGGGAGGATGGAAATGATCAAAGCATGTTATGTGTATGTATGAATCTGCTAAAAGGAAACCCATTGAGCTGTATAACAAATTTTAAAAGAGCAGAAAAATAAAAAAGAAGGGCTAAGTAATCACACGGCATCAATGTGATAGAATGTCGTATGGCTACTGACAATGTTTTCATGATGTATTAAAAATCAGACTATTGGCTGGGGATATACGCAATATTTCAGACTCAGGAATGTCACATAGCCCGCAGGAGGTTCTGGGTCTGATCCCCAGTACTGCCAAAAATGAAATGAAATGAAATCAGACTATGAAAATCGTTACGTTACATTAAGAATGCAGAGTACAGGGCCAAATGTGGTGGCACATGCCCATAATTCCAGCACTTTAGGAGGCTGAGGCAGGAAGAGCAAAAGTTGGAGCCTCGCCTGGGCAGCTTAGCAATTTAGTTTGTAAGTGGCTTTTTTTTTCCCGGTCTTTTCTTATTTGGCTCTTTTTTGGTACCAGGAATCGAACCCAGGGCCTCGCGCTTGCCAGGCAGGCGATGCGCCGCTGAGCCATGTCCCAGCCCAGCTTAACAATTTAGAAAGACCCTATCTCAAAATAAAAAAATAAAATGAGCTGGGGATTTAGCTCAGTGTGAAGGCTCTAGGTTAATCCTCAGTACCTCCAAAAAAGAAAAAGTAGAATTGTAGGAGGGGTTTTTCTTTCTTTCTTTCTTTTTTTGGTGCCGGGGATCAAACTTAGGGCCTTGCGCTTGATAGGCAAGTACTCTAACCACTAAACTAAATCCCCAGCCCTCGGTTTTTTTCCTTTGTTTGTGTAAAAATACATTGTTTTTACTTTTAAATAATAATTAAATCAAAAATTATCCATGATAGCAAGAGTGTTGAGTTAACCCTATTGTGTTCAGCTGAAGAGAAACCTAATTAAATCATTGAATTTAAGTCACTATATTGAGAAATACAAAGCATGTTAGGATATTAAACAAACTTGAGAAATCTATTTTTAGAAATAGTTTAATGAATTTAGCAGCAATTCTGAAGACTCCTGGCTGATGTCTAGCAGAGATCTGTGGAAACTTCTCCATGTCCTATTCCACCTTTGTGTCCAAGCTTTAAATTAGCAGGTTTTGATCAGTATAGTCTCAGACAACAGTAATTTTATAGTTTTGACTTTTGGTCTTGTTCCTGCATGCTGTGTGTCTGTTTCAGAGAAGCCACATTTATGTATCCAGTTTCAGAATTCTGTGACTGTGAGAGAGACTTAGGGGACTCAGGGATTGTTCTTGCTTCTTCTGGCTTATCTTCTGTTTCTTGAAAACTTCCAGCTGACTCTACCAAATCTATTCCTGGGAAACTGAAAAAGATCATGTGTGAAGACCTCACAGAGGTAGGACTGCTTGGTAGATGTTTGGGCCTGGAGGGGTATGGCACTGATGACGTTTCACCTTTTTAATAACTGTCAAGCACAAAGTAAACAATCAAACCAAATAAAATTTAAATTCGTGCTCGTGGATTATCTCCTACTTTAAATCAGGATTTTGTGGGGTGTGAAGGTAAAGGGGTAGGAAGGGGAGAAGGAATTGGGAGAAAATTCAACTGCTGAAAGCAGACCTCCCCCCATCCTGTGCTTTCTCAGTCCAATTTAGAACAAGTTAGCAGCTGACTCTCAGGTATGTAGATGATTATCTTGATTTTACTAACCGAGAGTTTGGTAAAGGCAGTATTTTATTCAGTACTTCAAACTCAGGAATGTCACTAATTGTTTCCTGAAAGGAAAGAAAGGATTAATATTAAAAATTATAATGCGAAACCATTGGCAATGTGAGCCTAGAAGTTGTGATATGTAGATATAGGTACAGATATAAAAATACATACAATATTTTCACATACTATGAACAAAGCATAAAAGAGATAGAATGAAAAGTTCCTCGTCTTCTCACCCGCTCTATAAGTCTGCCAGTCTCTTTTTCTCTCCCTCCCTCCATATATAAAATCTATATAATCTGTATCTGTCTGCCTATCTGTCTAGAGTTTACACACGTAGCCCTATATGCTTTATCTTGCCTCTTCTCTTTGTTATATATATTTTTAAAATAAAAGTATCTTTTTTGGGGAGGGTACTAGGGATTGAGCCCAGAGCTATCACACTGAACTACATCCTCAGCCTGTTTTTTTATTTTTGTCTTCCTTTTTAATTCTTTTGGTGCTGAGGACAAAACCCAGGGCCTCACGCTTGCTAGGCAGGCTTTCTACCACTGAATTAAATCCCCAACCCCCTCAGCCTCCTTGAATGCTAGGATTACAAGTGTGTACCACCATACCTGGTGTTATTTTTATTTTTTTGTGTGTGCTGCAGATCAAACTCAGGGCCTTGCTTACTAGGCAAGCACTCTACCACTTGAGCTAAATCCCCAGCCATTTTTTTTCCTTTTAAATAAGAGCTTTATTGGCAAGTATCTCGCACAATAACATGTAATTCTTAACATGTCCAGTGCAGTGCAGTGCTTTTCTACATATTCAGACTTATGCAACCATCACCACTAATTCCAGAACATTTTTATCACACCTTTCCCCCTCACAAAGCCCCAACTCATGATCATTCACCCTCCTAATTCTCTTTCCTCCCAGCCCCTGGCAATCACTACTATACTTTCTGTCTTGATGGATTTTTTATCCCGGACTTTTCATATAAATGTCATTATACAATACGTAGCCTTTTGTTTCTGGTTTCTCTAAAACATCAGCATGGGGGCTGGGGATTTAGCTCAGTGGTTAAAGAGTGCCTGCCTCACAAGCACAAGACCCTGAGTTCGATCCCCGGCACCAAAAAAAAAAAAAAAAAATCATGCTTTCAAGTTTCATTCACGTTGTAGCATGTATCAGTACTTCATTTCTTTTCATGTCTAAATAACACTCTGTTGTATGAATATAACATATTGATTCATTAGGCAATGGAGATTGAGTTGTTCCCACTTTTTTGTTATTATGAATAACGTTGCTTTGAATATATATATAAATATTTGGATATTGCTAGAGTTTGAATGATTTAAAACATTTTACTAGAAGTCAGGCACATGCCTGTGATGCGGGTATTTGGAAGTCTGTGGCAGAAGGATTGTGAGTTTAATGTCGGCCTGGGCTTCAGAGCGAGTTTGAGGATAGCCTGAACTAAATAATGAGACCCTGTCTCAAAAAACAATAACAAGGGGTTGGGGATTTAGCTCAGTGGTAGAGCACTTACCTAGCAAGTGGAAGGCCCTGAGTTTGATCCCCAGCACCCAAAACACACACACACGCGCGCGCGCGTGCGCGCACGAACAAAAAATGTTACCAGTATTGACAAATTATAATTGCATGTATTTATGGGATATAAAGTGATAGATGATATATGTGTACCATGTGGCATGATTGAATTAAGCTAATTAATATATTCATCACCTCATGTACTTATTTATTCTTCCAGTCTAACTAAAACTATGTATTTTGACCAACATATTCCCATTCTCTCACCCTCCAACCTATGGTAACCACCATTCTACTCTCTCCTCCTATGGGTTTGCTTGCTTTCCATTTTCCATGTAAGTGACAACAAGCGGTACTTATGTTTCCATGCTTGCTTATTTCATTTAACATAATACCCTTTCAGTTCATCCATGTTTGCAGTTTTAAAGGCTGACTAGTATTCCACTGTGTGTACATATATTTTCTTTATATATTCCTCCACTGATGGACTTAGATTGATTCCATAATTTGGCTGTCATGAATAACGCTAAAATAAACACAGAATGTATTTATTTCAATTCTTCTAGCTATATACCCAGAAGTAGGATAGCTGGATCATATGGTAATCCTATTTTTAGTTTTTAAAGGAACTTCCATGCAGTTTTATATAATGGCTGTATTAATTTTTCATAGTAGCTATATTATTCCCGCCAACAGTGTACGTGGGTACACATGTCTCCATGCCTTCACCAACATTTACTACCTTTTATCTTTTTGACAAGTATGAGGTGATCTAACACTGTAGTTTTAATTTGTGTTCCCCTAATTAGCGATGTGGGGCATTTTTTTCAGGTAATGGTTGGTTATTTGTAATCATGCTGTTTCAATTACTACAGTTCTGTATTATAGTTTGAAGTCAGGTAGTGTGAGGCCTCCAATTTTGTTCTTTTCACTCAAGATTTGTCTTGGATATTTGTCTAAATGAATTTTAGGATTTTTTTTTCTACTTGGGTAAAAATGGCATTGGACTTTGATCGGGATTGCACTGAATCTTGAGTATTGCTTAGGGAAGTATGGACATTTTAACAATACTAATTCTTCCAGTCCAAGTGCATCAATACCGTTCCATTTATTTGTGTATTTTTCAATTTCTTTTATCAAAGTTTTTAGTTTTCAGTGTACAAGATCTTTCACCTCCTTAGCTAAGTTTATTCTTAATTATTATTTTTCTTGTTGTTGTTGAGACAAGGTCTTGCTATGTAGCCCAGGCTAGCTTCAAACGCGTGGTGATCCTCCTGCCTCAGCCTCCCAAGAGCTGAGATTACAGGCGTGTGCCACCATGCCTGGCTCCTAATTACTTTTTGGTGGCTTTATAAGTGGGATTATTTTCTTTTTCAGAGAATTCATTGTTGGTGTATACCATTGATTTTTGTTGTATTGATTTTGTATCCTGAGACTTTACTGTATTTGTTTCTTAGGTCTAACAGAATTTTATTGGTGGAGTATTGAGGGGTTTCTACATATTAGATAGTATCAGCAAAGAGTGACAATTTCACTTTCTTCTTCTTCTCCTCCTCCTCTGCCTGCACAGCTGCCTGTTCCTCCTCCTCCTCTTCCTCCTCTTCCTCCTGATCCCCCTTTTCCCTCCCTCTCCTCCCTCTCCTACTTCTCCTTCTCCTTCTTTGGTTTGGACTAAACCACTATGGCTCTCACTATGCAGTCCAGGCTGGCCTTGAATTCACTATGTAGCCCCACGTGGCCTCAAACTCATGATCCTCCTGCCTCAGCTTCTCAAGTGCTAGGATTACAGGTGACAGCCACCATACCCAGCACCTTTCTTATTAGGGTGCTTTCTTTTCATTAAGCCTGAATTCTGGCTTTGCCAGCTAGATTATGTCATGTCTCTTCACCTGTCTAAATATGGGTTCCTACATCTCTGAGTGAGGATAACAGTTACTATCTAATTCTTCAGGACTGATGTGAAAATAATATCTAATACACAGCAGGAAGTCAATAAATGTTTAATATAAGAACAAGCAAAGCCAGGTGTTGGTCACACACGCCTAAAATCCCAGCACTCTGGAGGCTGAGGCAGGAGGATCACCATGAGTTTGTGGCCAGCCTGGGCTACACAGTGAGTTCAAGGTCAGCCTGGACTACATAGGGAAACCCTGTCTAAAAAGAAGAAAAAAAAAAAAACCCCAATAAAATAAAAAACAAACAAACGAAAAAAAACCCAAGTAAATGTAGTACATTGAGAGGTAGAAGCTATCATTCCTGAATGACAACTATTTGCCAGAAAATATACTAGGTAATTTATGTGCATTATTCTATTTCATCTCCAACTTTAAAAAAAGTCTTAAAAAATATTTCTGGGGGGCTGGGGATTTAGCTCAGTGGGTAGAATGCTTGCCTAAGAAGTGCAAGGCCCTGAGTTCGATCCCCAGTACCCCCTAGCCCCAAAATAATTCTTTATTTTTATATGGGTGGTTGAGGCAGGAATAACACAAATTTGAGCCCAGCCTGGGCAATTTAGTGACATCCTGTCTCAAAAAATAAAGAAGGGCTGAGGATGTAGCCCAGTGTGAAGACCCTGGATTCAGTCCCCTGTACTACAAAAAAAAAAAAATTCTTTATTTTTGTACTGACTATAGAGATTTAAGTTGTGGGTGTTAGCTAGTATTTTGTCCCAGTGATGAGAAAAATGACTAAGCCACCTACTTTGGACATTTTATATCAATAGAATCACACATGGTTTTTTGTGATTGGCTTCTTTTACTTAGCATCTATTTTAAATATTCATCCATGTTATAGCATAGATCGAAACTTCATTCATTTTCATGATCAAATCATTGTGGTATATGCGTAGTCATGTGTATGGATATACCACATTTTACTTATCCATTCACTAGTTGATGGGGCATTTCACTGTTTATGTCTCTTGGATGTTATAAGTAATGCTGCTGTGAACATTTGTGTGTGAGTTTTTGTGTGGAACGAGTATCTTCTGAGAGTTATTACTTCATTTTCTCAGAGGAGGGAATTAGAAAATGAATCAGCTTGACCTTCTTCACATAAATAGTAAAGTTCTGAACTAAGAATTATCTTTTCTTTCCTTTGTGCGTGTGTGTGTGTGTGTGTGTGTGTGTGTGTGTGTTTCTGAGACAGGGTCTCACTATGTAGTCCAGGCTGGCCTTGAACTTGCTGTGTAGTCCAGGCTGGCCTCGAACTCACGGTGATCCTCCTTCCTCAGCCTCCTGAGTGCTGGGATTATAGGCATGCAGTGACCATGCCTGGCAGAGCTAGGATTTGACACATAGGGTACACTGAGAAACTCTCCCAAGGACACAAGGCCAGGTTTCACAAGGCAAGAACTCAGATTGTGAAAGAGAAGATATTTAGGTTGAGTTATAAGGGACAGCCAAGGGAAATTCTGGGGAAGAGGGTCCTAGGAGAAGGCAGTGGAGGAAGAGGGCTTTCCTACAAGAGCTGGGGGCTGACAGCATGTAGGATTTTGGGACCTGGACGTTGTGAAACATGAAGTAGAAATGGGAATCAACATGGGAGGTTGTTACGTGTCAGGAGGTATACAGAACCTTTAAGAGGAAGTGGCTCATAGGGGTCGTTAGGTAAACGAGGCACAGGCCCTGGGAAGGGAATGTGGGACTCTTGTCTGTATGTCTTTCCAGCTTACAGGCGGCCTCGCTGTCACACAGTTTCCTACCATCATGTCCCTGCTGCTCAGGAAGGAAGACAGCAACATGTCTGATCTCAAGGGCCTCTATACTGACCTATTTGCAATGTGTCAGACTCATCACTGAGAATCGAGAGAGCTGGGAAACATAAGCAGTAACATGGATTCAGGCCTAACCAATCTAGGTTTGATTTCCCTTCTGTGTGAAATAAAGGGAACAAACTGGAGGATCCTTGAGATTCTAAGCTTCAATTTTGTTCCATTAGAGATAAGTGGCTTCTCCAAACTTTTTTTTTTTTTTTGGTGCTGCGGATTGAACTCAGGGGCTTGCACTTGTGAGGCTGGCACTCTACCACTTGAGCTAAATCACCGCCCTGAGATTCTAAGCTTAAAAACAATTTTGGTAACAAGATGTTACAACTTGGCCCTTCTGACACACACGGAATATTGAGCATGATGTACCATACTTCTGACCCATGGTAACATTTACTGTTTTGATTTGAAGGTGACATTGTGGATCTCGAAGCTGTTGGCCCCACCAGATGCTCCACTGAGTCTTCTAACTCTTGTCATACTAGAACACTTACTTAGGTATGTGTCTCTCCTTCTTTACTAGACTGAAGGTCTCTGAAAACAGACCCCGACTTTGTTTTCCTTGGACCTAGCAGTTCTGGGAATCAATGTTTATCTAATGACTAAGTGAATGACTGAACAATTGAGAAGAGTTGTTGCTCAAGCAAAGACAAACTATTGGAAATCAGGCCATGAAATCTGGCAGTTCTACTGTTGATAAAACCTTCAAAACAACTCATAAAGGTTGAAATAACTGTCTTTCTAAAACAAAACAAAACTCAGGTCTTGTTGCAGTAGTGCCCAAGAAGCAGGATCTACCGTGAAGTATCTGGGAAGGAATGTCTTCCAGGTGATACAAACTAGGGACGGAAGGAAGCCGCCTCTACAGCTGATTCAGAGTAAACTTCTGCTCCCTCTTCTGACTTGCTCACCAGCCAGACTCTGGACCTTATCTGAAACTGCATTACTTTCTGTCTCTCTCTGGACTTGGCTTCTTGTCTGTCTGAATTGTTGGAACATAACTGATTTTCTGTGACTCACATGTTCTCCTTAGTCTTAACTCATTAACATGCTAGTCTACATTCACCTTATTTCTCTGAGCCTCATGTGTGTTCATTTTTCTTTTCAAATGGGTCTAGAGTGAACCACTGCAAACAGGGTTGCTCAGGATATGGAATATATATGAAAACATTTAATATCCATTCATTCTCCAGTGTTTACAGTGCACCTGTCCACGGAGTGATGTACAGGTCTTGCCTCCTGGGATCTCACTGCTGAGATAATGAGATAGACAAGAAGAAAAGAAGGGGAAAAAATGACAGTGTAGTGTGCCAAGGAAGAAGCTCAGAGACATAACACAAATTGCTTTGGGATCACACATTGGGAGAGTGTCTAATAAAAGCCAGCCCAGTGAAGAGCAGCAGTCTAAGGTCACGCCCCACCACCAGGCTTAGCGCAGGGCTACAGCTGTACCGAGGTGATAAGAGAGCAAAGCAAACTTAGCAACGGAAAACCTCCCATGAAGGACCCAATAAAAAGCACACATCCTACCTCTCTTCTATGAATCCGGATGCTCCATAAAATGCGCTCTAAGAGGACAACTTGCTGCATGAGGCGGAAATGGTTTTCCTGGAGTTGCTTATTTTCTTTATCCAGGAAATGTGCTCTAAGAACGGCATACGTCAGAGACATCATTAAAACACTGTCTGGATTTTAGAATCAAGTTTGGAAGAAAAATTCTTACCATATTCCACAACCAAGTAAAAATCAATAAGCTTCTCACGTGCAAATTTATTAAACACAGTATAGGTGCAAGAGTAAGAAAAGTGCGATTATAGACTCTGAGACATTTAAGGAAAGATACGATCCCCTTTAGGAATAGGATTGAAACTGTATCCCTGTAGCCACTTCCTAGCTGTGTGACCCTTAGCAAATTACAAACGTGCATCACAGTTTCCTCATCCGTAAACGATCTGAGGCTATGATACAGTTTGAGAAGGGCATAATCTATGTGGTTTGTGGGAAAGGGGAAACATGAACATAAAAGATGATCAGAAGCTGTCCAGGTGTGATCGGAGCAGTGTGTTCCCAAAGGAGCCGACGGCGTGGTGCTGGGGGCCGGGGCCGGGGCGCTGACAGGCTGGGTCGCTAACGCTGCAGCTCTTTACAAACCGGTATGTTGGTATCCTGTAGGTTTCGTGATTTTAAACCGCTCCTACGAATTTAAGTCTCTCTTGGGCTACTTTGATTCCACAGGTATCAAATGATAAAAAGTAGCATGTTGCTGTGAGAGAGCCTATCTGAATGACAGGACTGCCTCCTCTATGATGGTCTATCTTTATGGATTTTTTTTGCATGGTACCAGGAATCAAACCCAGGACCTTCACACTGAGCCGCATCCCAAGTCCTTTTAAAATATATATATATATATATATATTTTTTTTTTTTTTTTTTCAGATAGGCTCTTGCTAAGTCTCTAAATTGCCCAGGCTGGGCTGGAACTTGGGATCCTCCTGCCTCAGCCTCCCAGAGTGCTTGGATTATAGGTGTGTACCACCCTACCCAGCTGACAGTCTCTTTAATTTCACAACTTCTGCCACTTGCACGAACTGTTGAAAACAGCAGACAGCACAGCAAGAGTTACAGGTTGGGCCAGAGATGGCGAACCTTTTAGAGCGTTCAATGATACGAACAGCCTGCTGAGGCACGCGTGCTGCAGGTCCACCACCACTGGGCGGCACCACAATCTCAACAAGGAGAGTCGCTGGAACCATCTGTTGGCTGAGGGAGAAGACCCTTTGGGAGTACTGAGGCTCCCGGGCAGGGCGCACCTACTTGCTCTGGATTGAAGAGAGTACGCTTCTGTTGCTGCTGATGAGTTCTTCCTGGTTGGTGACTTGCTCTAGAAGCTTCCTTTTTTCTAGGAGCAGGATATCATTCTGGGCCAAGATCTGGTCCTGGAATGCCTTCTCCTAGATGTTATCATGGCGAGGGAAAGAATTAGACATGGAAGAGTCTCAGCCTATTTCTAAACTCTAAACAACAAAACATTCTTATTTACTTTTCTCTTTCCCATCCTCTAACCTGTCTCCAGCTGTTTGCTGAAGTCATCATTCATTCTCAGCTGGATATTCCTCGATGCATTTTGGTTATTTTATGTAATATATTTTGTTTGGATATTTAATCATTGTTTCACATAAACATTCAAAAATATCTGAATATTCAGCTTCCAATAAGATTCCAGTGCTCTTTCCTGTGTTCTAATTCCACAGGTAACAAACCGCCAGCAAATACAACTGAATTCTAGAAAGCTCTAGAAAGCTCTAGAATGAACATTTTTCCAGGTAGCACATTTCCATCTGTTTTGTAGCCATATTCTGTACAGGGCAGAGGATAGGAGACGGGATTTAGCACCCTCGCCAGGCAAGGGTGTCAGGAAACTGGTGGGCGATGAACTGGCTTCTAGCTCAACACGGTGTTTTATTTTCTACCAGTGATTTTTCCCCAAAGCAATAGGTAGTGAAGTTTCAGCTAAGGTGATTACAGGAGTGCATTTTGTGGGGAAAAAAGAGCTAACATTCCCATATTGAAAGCATCTGTAGATTTTATAACTATCATTCTTGGTGAGGGTTTAAGAGTCCCAGTGTGCAGAACTGACTACCCTATGACTTGGTGATGCTAACAGACAAGAGCCTTCTCCACCTTTCCATTTTTGTTTCCACCCCCTGCCAGGGGTGGGAGTGAGTAGGGTGTGTGGGAAAATTACAACAATTTTGGCAGATGGGTGAAAAACGGGGTTAAGAGGGGTTTTCTTCTTTTTTCTTTTTTTGTGGGATTAAACCCAGGACCTTACACATATCAGGCAAATGTTTTTCCACTGAGCTACATTCCCTGACCTTTTTTTGTTTTTTATTTTGAGACAGGGTCTTGGTAAGTTCCCCAGGCTAGACTCGCCATCCTCTTGCCTCAGCCTCTCAAGTAGCTGAGATTACAGACATGTGGCACCACAGCAGGCAAAATTTTATATTTCTTCTAAATAAACTATTAATGTAGATCATTCAGAAAAGGGTGTCCATTTATTACTAAAGAAGTATAAGAAAAGAAGTGAGATTATGTTCTGAAACATTTTGTTTTACATTTTAAAGCCCTCTCCAGAACCCTTCCATGTCTAGTGATAGTCTCACCTGCTATCATTTAAAGATATTTAATTAATAATGTACTGGTAAGGGGAGAGAATAGAAGCAGCAATTTCGTAGACAATATCTAACTAGATTAGAAAGGATATTAGTGGGGAAAGCTACTGCCACCCGGCCCTCTGGAAACACCATATTTTTAACCCCCTGCCCCGGTCAGGACCCCTGCTTGGAAATAGGATAAGATATTTGGGAAAATCTGGTTGGATGATCACAACAGTTACAGGACTCAAATGGTTTGCTGTATAAAGAGAAGACTGATAGGATGAAGCCAAAAGAAGAGGCATTAGTTTTTGGAGAACTGGAAGGTAAGTGTAGCTCTTCTATGTGCAGAGATCCAGTCTATGGGTCCTAAAATAAGTCCTGTCAGAGCCCTCAGGTTTGTAGCACTGACCTCTTGTGCCATTAAAAGCTGACACACCAGCCTTCTCTAGACTAAGTATTCCTATTTCTGTTCATACTTTGTCTTGTTAACTATGTATCCTTTGTTAACATGCTTCTAAAAGATTATACACAAAGGAAGAAAATGATACCTAAGAAAAATTTACATGTGCCACTTCAAGAATTTTATGTTTTAATTCTCATGAAAGCCGTGTGTGTGTGTGTGTGTGTGTGTGTGTGCATGCGTGCAAGCCAGGCACAGTGGCACACGCCTGTAATCCCGGCCCTCAGAGGGATGAGGGAGGAGAGCTGTCACTCTGAGGTCAGCCTGGGCTACACAGCAAGTTCAAGGCCAGTCTGGACTACTTAGTGAGACTTCGTCTCAAGAAAGTCAAAACCAAAGACAAAGGCAAAAAACCCAACCCAAACCAAACCATAATGTTCCCAGAAGTCCTATGTGTGAGGTAGATAATTTTCTCCATTTTACAGATGATGAAAACAACACAGAGAGATTTGTCCAAAACAACAGAACTAAAAGTCAGGGCTAGAATCTGAATCCAAGGCCGAGGCCAAAGCCCTCAGAACCCTTTGATAGCAGTGAGTGAAAGATCTGGTTCCTTTCTTAGCTCCTGCATACTGGTGATACCAGGATATTTCCAGGAGTCCTCTGATTCTTTTACTCAATACAATGGTTTGTTATGGCTGGCGTAGGGAATTACCACAAATTGAGTGGCTTACAATGACAGAACTTAATTTTCTCATGGTCCTAGAAGTTTTATGAAGACACGAGTCATATCGGATTTAGAATTCACCCTAATCCAGGATGACCTCATTTTAACTAATTATATCTGCAAAGAACCCAGTTCCAATTAAGGTCACACTCTGAGGTTCTGGGCAGAAATGGTTTGGGGGAACACTATTCACCCTGCACAACCAGGAGGAGATGAAGCGTGCCTGCCCACACGGTGCCTGTCTTCACACAGAAGCCTACATGAGGAAGGCAGGCAGCATGAGGAAGAATTACTAATGCAGAAGTGGGTTGATGAGATTTTTGGTGGACCCGCGAACCAGGATTGCTACTTTCTTCTGCAATGGGCTGGAGATTCTGAGACGGGAAAACATGACTGGCCCAGTCCATCGCTCTGCATTTCTAATTCACAGAGTTTAATGACCTCACGACCATTCTCTATCTGATTCCATTCATCTGTCCCATTTCCTTCTTATCCATATACTAAATCACAAGCCAATAAGGGAAGCATAAAGAAATCAGGGATATTTAGAAAAAAAAACTTTCAAGGCACCGTTCAAGAATTGATATGGAAAAGAATTAGAAAAGAAAAGAAAAAAGAATTCATAAAGAAATAGGGATTTCCGGTTTTCTACTGTCACTTAACATTGACGCTGAAGTCTGAAGCAAAATGAAAGCTACATAAAGCAGGATATGAGTTATTGAGGATGGTTTGAAAGAGTCTGCTGAGGAATGTTCAAGAAAAGATACCTAGCTGGGTGTGGCGGTGCACATCTGTAATCGCAACACCTTGGGAGGCTGAAGCAGGAGGATTGCAAATTCTAGCTCATCTTGGGCAACTTCATGACTTAGGGAGACACCATATCAAAAAAAGAAAAAAAGTTTTGGAGATGTAGCTCAGTGTGAAGGCTTTAGGTTCAATTTAAAAAAAAAATTCACTTGAAAGCAAGACAGAAACTAGCAGTGCAGAATAGCAGAATATTTTTAGTATCCAATTTGGTTTAGCAACACTGTGAATCTTTTTTACTGTTTGGCAGGGCTTAATGAATTACTCACTTAGAGAGATGGTATCCCCTCACCCCCCCAAAAAAAGAAATGAAAAGACCACAGATAATTTAAAAATGAGCGGGCTTTCTCTAAATGGCTGACCACCGGCATCATCAGTACACTTTTTTATTTCTCACCGATTTTATTCTTTGTTGCAGTATTCCAGTTTCACCTTCCAGTTGTTCAATTCTCTTATTTCGTATTTCTACTTCGTGAACTAAACGATCCTTGACCTTTCGAAGCCTGACTTTGTGGTGGTGATGTTTTTCATTGCAGTTTCTATAAAAGTAAAACTGAGTATCAGCATAGCGGACATACTTAAAATTTATTTTGCTTGCTCAATATACACCTTCTTGGGTGTTCTCTTCTTGCTTATGTCAGGGGCCCTGGAAGCAGATGTGAATACTTACTTTGCCTCACATCTCCTCGGCCCTGTCAGGGAATAAACCAAGTTAACACTCTGTATAACAAGCGCAGTCACCCCCACGACCTCCAGTCTCTGGCCCATCTTGATTTGGTAGTAATGGTACAGTCTTAGCATCTGAGTTTAATTTAGGAAACTCCTTGACTTCTGT
Organism: Hystrix cristata; assembly: GCA_004026905.1. Classification (NCBI taxonomy): domain Eukaryota; kingdom Metazoa; phylum Chordata; class Mammalia; order Rodentia; family Hystricidae; genus Hystrix; species Hystrix cristata. The sequence continues at coordinate 49,457 of PVJO010002728.1, read as the reverse complement.
TCCCTCACATCTAAATTCTGAATTCTGCTTCATTGGTTATTAATATTTCCTAGTTCTTGGTTACACTGTTGAACAGTGATATAACCAGTTCAATCTTGCCTAATTTCTAGATAACTGGACCTGTTCTTGGTTTGCATATTTATCTATTTATCTTTTTTATTAGTACATAATTACCATACATATTGATCACATTCATCATAGGGAATTTATACCTGTACATAATATATATTGATCCTATCCCCCACTTTTTCCTATTCCCCTCCCCTCCCTTCAGCCCTTCTCCCTCCTACACCATTGGTTTGTGTTTTTAAAATGCCAATTATATATAGGTCTCTGCTTCTCATTAATCTGATTCTGATATAAATCCAAGTGCCTACCCATAAGCACACAAAAAGATTCTCAACATCATTAGCCATTAAGGAAATGCAAATCCAAATCACAATGAAATAGTCCTATGCACTCACTATGTTGGCACAGAATAAAAAAGATGATAATAACAAGTGCTGGCAAGGACATGGACAAATTGGAACACTTATCTGCTGCAGTCAGGAATGTCAAATGGGCAACCACTTTGGAAAACATTCTGGAACTTTCTCAAATGGTTATGCCCAGAGTTGTAGGATGACCTAGTAATTCCACTCCCAGGTGTATACTCAAGAGAAATGAAAATGTTTGTTGATATGAAAACCTATACACAAATGTTCACAGAATAATACCCTTTTGGGTATTATTCATAATACCCAAAAGGTTGAAACAGCAGAAATTTCCATCAACTGATGAATGGATAACCATGCAATGGGCTATCATTCAGTCATAAAAAGGAATAAGGTGCTAATACATGCTACAACATGGGTGAACCTTGAGAGCATTATGCTAAGTGAATGAAGCCAGACACAAAGACCACACATATTATGATTTGATTTATTTAAGATGCCCACAAAAGGCAAATAGGAAGAAAGATTAGTGACTGCCTGGAGCTGCAGGGGTGAGGGAACTCAGGTGTAAGATACAGGGTTTATTTTTGAGGCTATGAAAAGGTTTTTGCTAGGCGTGGTGGCTCACACCTGTAATCCCAGCACTTGGGAGGCTGAAGGAGGACTGCAGTGAGTTCAAGGGCAGTCTGAACAACATAGTGAGACCCTGTCTCAAAAAACAAAACAAAACAAAACCAAAAAAAAAAAGAAAATGTTTTTGCGGTGACGAGATGCTCTAAAATTGGTTGTGGTGATGGAAGGACAACTAAAAGCTGTGGAATTGTGCACTTTAAGTGGATGAATTGTATAGCATTTGAATTATATTTTAAAAAACAGCCAAACAAAAAATTTTCATTTACCATTTCAAACCTTAACAGCTAACAAAGTAAACACAAAAATAGATGAAAGCTTCCATACCATTACCAGGCAAACCTCTTTGATAATGACTGTTTTCCAAATAATATTGTTATTCAGCAGAGTTTCAAATGAAATGTTAAGAAGTTTCACTTAGTACCTGTTAAATAAAAATTCCAAGAGGCCATTTTTGGGGGCTATGCTCTTGCACTAGGCCCCAGTAAACCAGATGAACAATCAGAATGGATTTGCTAATATGCACAAAGCCGTGGGGTTCAATCTCTAGCATCAACAGAAAAAAAAAATGGAGTCACTCACATGAAAGTTCCAGTGCGATATTTGGGCTCCTTGGTTCTAAGGTGTTCAGTGTACACATGATTTATGATCTGAGAGAGGAAGGGTGCCCACTGCAGCTCCTGCCTGATGTCTCTGGACCCTGCTGTGAGACGGCATACTGCAGACCCTCCCTGTAATGCTGTGCATCTATTATAACTTTTGCCTGCAATAAGCTGTGTATGTGTGCACGCTGTCATTCGCTGACACATATACAGCTTATTGTTAGTCTTCAGCAATTAAATCCTCTTTAACTGCCATTGTTAGGGTATATTGATGTTGTGAAATATTATATCTTATGAAAATAAATTTGAAGACTATAGGTGCATGCCTATAAACCCAGCACTCTGGGAGGCTGAGGCAGGAGGATCACAAGTTTGACCCCAGCCCATCTCAAAATTTTTTTTAAAAAAGGGTCAGGGATGTACTCAATGTGAAGACCTAGAGTTCAATCCCTAGTACTGAAAAAAAAAAAAAAGAAAGTAAATTTAAGGACTATAGTCATAAAGTACAATGGCCTATGAGATATTAAGAGAAAAAATACAAAAAAAAATTTGTCTAAGGTATAATAGTAAGATCATAAAATTACATTTATTGGCAAGATTAGCAATGAACATTGGAGAGGCTCTGGACAAGTCTTTTTTTTTCTTCCCATTGAAAAATTTGTAAGGTAAACCAGGAATGGTGGCACATGCCTATAATCCCAGCACCTGGGAGGCTGAGGCGGGAGGCTTGCTAGTGTGGGCTACACAGTTAATTCAAGGCCAGCCTGTACTACATAGTGATACCCTGTCTCAAAAAACATTTGCAAGGTTGTTTATTTTTTTTTAATGCTTTTTCCATTCAAAAATTTGCAAGATTGTTTCATGAAAAAAAATTTAACTGCCTAATGACCAAATGTCATTTTGCCTTTGGACAATGATATTAAACTGACATTATATATTGATAGCTGTAATAGATACTATATAATATATATATCATATATAACATACACTATATACCAGTGATATTCATCATCAATCCATTTGGCAAGCCTTGTGACATTTTTATATACTACATATCCAGCACTTTACTCTCTCTCCTTCTAACAGCAAGATATAATGTGGAAAGAACACTGCATAGGTCATCAGAGGACTGAGTTCTAGTTTTAGATTATTTAAAAAAATTTTATTGTAATGGTACATTTTAGATGTACATAGTGATAACATTCATCATAGGAAATTTGTACATGTACATGATATATGTGGCTGCTTCTTTTTTCCTGTTCCCCTCCCCTCCCTTCACCCTCTCCTCCCTCTTTATTTACAAAAGCTTTTTTTTTTTTTTTTTTTTTTTTTTTTGGTGCTGGGGCTCAAACTCAGGGCCTTGTGCTTGCAAGGCAAGCACTCTGACCACTGAACTAAATCCCCAGCCCAACAAAAGCTTTGTTTCCATTTTTTCCTTCTATTCCTTATTTCTCTTGTCCCTCTGTTCCTTTCCCCCTTCCCCTTTGTTCCCCTTCCCATTTGAACACTTTCTTCCCTTTCCCAATATAATACATTTTAGTCTTTATTTACACTTTCAGTTTCTCACACCAGAGAATGCAGTATTTAAACATGTGTGTCCGATTTATCTCACTTAAGAGTATGGTCTCAGGATGCATCCATTTACCTCGAAACATTTTAAGTTTATCGTTCTTTATGGCAGAGTAGTACTCCATTGTATAAAAAAACCACATTTTCTTTATCCATTCCACTGTTGATGGGCATTTGGGCTGTTTCGAAGATTTAGCTATTACAAACTGTGCTGCTGTAAACATGGGTGTGCATGTATTGCTGCGATGTGATGCTTTTAATTCTTTTGGGAAGATACCAAGAAGGGGAATAGCTGGGTCAAATGGAACCTCTAGTTCTAGTTCCCTGAGGAATCTTCACACTGATTTCCACACCAGTTGCACCAGTCTACACTCCCACCAACAGTGGAGAAGGGTTCCTTTTTCTCCACAGCCCCTCCAGCATTTGTTATTGACTGATTTGTTGATAATAGCCATTCTTGCTGGAGTGAGGTGGAATCTCGATGTTGTTTTAATTTGCACCTCTTGATTGACCAGTGATGCTGAACATTTTTTCATGTTTATTTGGTGTTTCTTCTTCATCTGAGGAGTGTCTATTTAGATTTTTTTTTAATAGCATGATTGGACCCATACGTACTCCCTTTGTTTTGATTTTTGATAGGGTCTCACTCTGTAGTTCAGGTTGGCCTTGAACTCACTATGTAGCTCAGGCTGGCCTCAAACTCATGTGGATCCTCTAGCCTCAGCCTTCTGAGTACTGGTATTACAGGTGTGCACCACCCTGCCTGGCTTTCATATGCACTCCCTTTATCAAGGCTTCTATATTTCTCAGTGCTATAATAATTGTTATGGTATAAATCTAAAATATCATTCCAAAGTCTCATGTGTTTAAGGCAGATCATGAAGGTGGATCATCAATTCACTGATGAGTTTGTAGCTGACTGGGTCTATTGGGAGGTGGGGTCCAGTTGGGGGCCTGCCTCTGGAGGGTGTATCTCTTGGTCTGGTTCCCTTCCTGCTCTCTCAGCTTCTGGTCATGCTGAGGTGTGCGGTTTTCCCCTGCCATGCTCTCTGCCATGATGTTTCGGGAATGCTGGAGCCAGCTGACCATGGACTGAAACTTGGGACACCAAGAGTCTAAGTGAATCTTTCTTCCTTTTAGTTACATATGTCAGGTATTTTGTCTCAGTGATGGAAAGCTGACTAATACAATGATTAAAGTATCACAGTGACTACCAGGGACTGTGGTATAACTTCACTATAAAGCAGTAAGCAATGGTTTTAAAATCATTAATACCATCAACATAGTAGATGAGGGGCTGGGGGTTTAGCTCAGTGATTAAAGTGCTTGCTTTGTAAGCACAAGGCCCTGAGTTCGATTCCCAGCACCAAACAAAACAAAACAAAACAAAACAAAACAAAACAAAACAAAAAAACATAGTAGATGAATAACAGCATATGAGAATAAGAAACTTCAAGCTATAGAAGGAACAGACCAGAAGACTACACAGAGGTGGGTCTGGAGTCAAATAAATAATTAAGTAAAAGTACTCACCAAGAGTCAGACATTAAATAAGTCAGCACTGTTCATATTCACTCATTTAATTCTTGCAAGAAATTTATGACATAAATACTGCTATTTTCCCATTTTAAAGATGAGTCACCACCCAGGCACAGTGAGACCTGTAATCCTGGCACTCTGGGCAACTGAGGCAGAATTGAAAGTTCAAGCCCAGCCTGGGCAACTTAGTAATTTTAGCAAGATCTTGTCTCAAAATAAAAAAAAAGTCTGGGGCTGTAGTTCAGTATGAAGGCCCCGCATTCAATCCTAGCACTGCAAAAAACATAAAGACGAATAACCACAGGCACAGAGGTTTTATAACTCACCCAAGATTACATAGCTAGTTTCTAATAGAACCAGGATTTGTAACCAGGCAGTGCAGCTCCAAAGTCCATTCTCTGAACTACTCTGCTCCATACACTTCAGAGAGGAGGAGACTGAAAGGAATCTGGTAGAATGATGAGCAGGAAATGGAAATAGTAGGATGTTCAGAAAGTGTGTGTGTGTGTGTGTGTGTGCGCGCGCACGCATGTGCATGCTAGACAAGCAATCCAGTACTGAGCTACATCCCCAACATCTCCTCTTGCCATTTTTAAAAGAGATGGGGTCCTCACTGTGTCTAAGCTGACCTTAAAGTCCTCAGTTAAAGGAATCCTCCTGCCTGCCTCAGCCTCTCAAGTACTGTAGCTAGGATGCCAGAGTGTGCCTTTGGGTCAGCTAGGGACATAATTTTTACTTGAGTTTCTACAATCTACCAGGGACTGTGGCTAGAGTCCACCTGCCCTTGAACAGCTTAGAGCCTGGTGAGGAAGACAGCTAGTGAATCGCGTTCTTTGAACATGATGACAAGCTCTGAAATTAGTACAGAGAGGCAAGGACAGAGGGCTAGAGGGATACGAAGGAGGAGCACCTTGCCAGCACAGATTGGGGTGGTCAAGAAAGGCATCTTTAAGGAGGTGACACTGAGTCTAGGCATTCTGAGCTGAAATGAAGAGTTTAGACGGGAAAGGGTGGTTCAGGCTGAGCAAAGTACGGAAGGAGAAAAGAGCCTGGAAGGCAAGTGAGAGGGTCCATTTGAGGGAAAATAAGTTAGGTACCAACAGAGCTCGGCAAATGATAATTCCCTTCTCCTCTCCACTTCTGGGAAGACACTGGGCCCACATCTCCCTAGGAAGAAGATCCTGGAGACAGGAAGAAGGTTGTGTCCCTCTGCCACCCAGGCTGGCTCCCTCAGGGTCAGCCGCCCTCCAGTCTCTGCCACACACTCACCTCATGTGCTGGTCAAGCTGCTCCAGGTATCGCCCGTGTTCTTCCCACAGAGTTTCGTTTTCCTGAAGCAGCTCCGACAACTTCTCTGACAGTTCCCGGTTGCTCTTGATATGCTGGGGAAAAAAAACTTTTTTTTTTAAATGAGAATAGCCTGTCTGCTAAAGGTATGCTGTTGAAGGAATGTAAACTGGCAAAGGCTTTCTGCTTTAAAACGTTTACAGGCCCTCTTGCTTCTGAGATCGGAGCAGCTTCGTGTAATTGCCGCACTTCCAGAGTTGCTGAAAGCCAGCGGCTGCTTTCCTTGACTCTTGCTCCCCCAGCCTCACCGATCATTTTGTAAACATTTAATTCTCCTGTTAAAAATCTCCCTGTTCCTGGCGTACGACTCCCTCCCCCAGGCAGCTTATGGAAACTCTGCCCTTACCCCGCCTTCAGCTGGCGGCGCAGACACACTCTGCCCGGCGCGGTCCAGGGAGGCGCCGAGACCAGGCTCCTTCCGAGGGCGCAGCCCCACGCCCCGCGGGAAGCAGGCTGCACGGAGGCCAGGCGTCCGGAGGGCAGACCTCTCCGGCCTTCCCCACTCCAGACTGTGGGCAGTCACGCCACGGCAGGAGGTCCCCAGAGAACCCCGAAGGACGAGGTTCTGGGAGCCCGGGGACCCGGACACTCAGGGCCTTGAGGAAGGCGACAGGAACCGCACACGATCCTGGGGACAGAGTTCCGCAGACAGGATTCGCTCCAGGGTCTACGCTGGGACACTTTGGGGACAGAGCCTCAACCTCTGGTTACTAGTGCTACCTCCAGGTAGACTGCGGTCAGAACAGAATTACATTAGAAGACACCCCGCTAGTGTGAAGCTCCACTTGCTTGCCAGTGGGGAGAAATCCCAAAACGTGTGTGTGTGTGTGTGTGTGTGTGTGTGTGTGTGTGTGTGTGTGTGGTACTGGGCATGGAATACAGGCCCTTCGCCCTGAACTATATCCCCAACCCTTTTTCCATTTCTTATTTTATAACAAGGTCTCACTAAATTGCTAAATTGCCTAGGCTCTGCTTGAACTTTGGATCCTCCTGCCTCGGCCTCCCAGAATGCTGAGATTATAGGTGTGCACTTCTGCACCTGGCTTCCCACACCTATTTAAATCAGGGAAATCTGCTGTGGAATGAGGTTAGAGGGGGAAAAAAAAGACAGTTTGTTTTTCCACAACACAAGTATATGAAATAAAAGCTATTCTCTTGACCTAACCTTGACTGATAAAGTATTTGGTTCTAGAAGTAGCTATAGTGAAGAGAATCTCAAAGTTGAGAATCTGACCTTGTTAGATTCCCCTCCCTGCCCCCAGCTTCTTTCTTTCACCTTTGCACTCAGCTACATTCCCATCCATTTTTTATTTTGAGAGATCTTGCTGAATTGTCTGGGTGGACTCAAAATTGTGATCCTCCTGCTTCAGCCTCCTAGGTGTTTGGATTACAGGTGTGCACTCTTGACATGTTTAGATTTGAAGATTCAAGTTGAATAAACCTTATCCAAAATGCTTGAGTCTAGAATTAGTTTGGATTTAAAATTTTTTGGATTTTGGGATAATTGTACTTATATAATGAGATATCTTGGGGATGAGGCCTGAACAAAACATTCACTTATGTTTCATAAACATCTTTTTCACAGGGCCTGAAAATAATTTTATACAGTTTTTAGTGTACCTGCACTTTGTGAACTATCGTGTGAGTTCAGATCTGGGATTTTCTACCTGTGATGCCAGGTCAGTACTCAAAATATTTTATAGATGTAGAAATAGATACTGGGGTCTCAGTATGTCATGCAGGCTGGTCTCAAATTCTTGGACTCAAGTGATCTTCCTGCCTTAGCCCCTGGGACTATAGGCGTGCTCTTTTTCCTAGCTCAAAAAGTTTCCAATTCGGGAGCATTTCAAATTTCAGAGTTTTTAGATAAGGGATGATCTTGTCATCACCACTAGAGACCCATGGCAAAAGAGTTTATTAAACAACCAATTTGCAAGACCACAGGACTGGAACAAAGAATGTTACAATGGAATTGAGAACTACAAGGATTGTGGAGTGAGTTAGCCACTTCTGACCATGTTAATGAGCTTACAAGGAGAAAATGTCCGACCTGGAGATTTAAGTACTGGAACGAGGCATTGTCAGAGAAGCAGAGAGTGTCTCTGAGTGCCCTGAAGTAATCTGTCTTGTAGCTAGAAGACCAGTGTAACCAAATCCCAAATTTCATCAAACGGGTTGCAGACTTACAACACAAATTGATTTCATGGCCTTGCCAGAACTCTTATGTGAAAAACAAGGTTTTGGGAATGCGTGGCAACCTGCGAATTGGGAATGAAAACATCTAAAAGGACCTGAAAGTTCAATAAGCTTCTCTTGCTCGCACGAGCAGTCCTTCTTCAGCTGTCTAAGTAGATTAAGCACTCTGCCTCTGAGGACTCTATATTACTTTCGTGTGCGGTAGTCGCCTTGCAAGACGATGACTATCATTTTGAAGACTGACCTCTATATCGCTACCCTTTCTGTGGCCTCTCGTCCGCACAGCTAGAGTTGAGTCCCAGCACCCCTTGAGGGGTGCTGAACATAGGGCCTGACCTCGGGACTGCCATATTGAAAGACGGACAGGATTCTGCCAATTGAAGTTGGAAATTATGCTAGTGAGTAAAGACCACAACACTGAACAGGCCAAATTTATTGATATGAATGCACATACCGAGAGTCAGGATTTAATGTGTTAACTTGAAACATTGGAAGATGACTTTAATTATTTGACTGACTGAAACTTGAACCCAACAGTAACCTGACAGTAAGATGCCATACTTGGCCAAGCATGGTGGCACACACCTGTAATCCTAGCACTTGGGAGGCTGAGGTGGGAGGATGGGAGGATCATGAGTTTGAGGTCAGTCAGGGCTACACAGCAAATTCAAAACCAGCCTGGACTACATAGCAAGAACATCTCTCAAAACAAAACAAAAATGCCATATTTTTTTGTTGTTTTTTTTTGTTTCGTTTTGTTTTTTTTGGTGGTTCTGGGGATTGAATCTTGGGCCTCACACAGGGCTACATCCCCAGCCATTTTTTAATTTTTGTTTTGAGACAGGGTCTCCCTGACACACTAAATTGTTCAGGCTAGGATTGAACTTGTAATCTTCCTGCCTCAGCCTCGCAGAGTGCTGGGATTATACCCACAGGGCTGGAGATACCGTACTTCTGGCTGAGTGTGTGGCTTACTGTGGGTGAGCATGTGAATCATGCACAAGGCCCTGAGTGTAAGCCCCAGAAATGCCCCAAAAAAGATGCTTAAGGGAGAGGAAGGAAACTAAAAGCTTCAGAACACAGAAAATTTAGAGTGGCCTTCCCACAAGTGGCCTGCTTATCCATCTCAAAACCAAAACCAAAGAAGATACTCCTTTCACCAAGGCCTCACCTACTGGTGAGGAGCACCAGATTCTTGAAATGCTCTAGAATTGTAACCTGCTTTGGAGGATGGTGGGAGGTGCCAAAGCTCAAGTGGCTCCCTCATTTTAATTGGGTTGGTTGTATTACAGGGTGTCAGAGGTCAAGTGGCAGTGCTTAAATCCCACATACAAGGTGGGCATTATTACTGCTCATAGGCACTAGTACCAGGGATATAATCAAATGATTTCACTCATAGCAATCTAGTGGTGGTTAATTAGCCAAAGTGATTATAGGATTAAAATAGATGAGATTTAAATCTTACTTGAATTGTATTTTAAATAAGTAAGTCCCCCTGGTTCTGGTGAACAGCCCAATTTAAATGACACAGGTGGAGTGTGAAGGCCTCTTCTTGCTCAGTCCATAGATTTGAGCCAGTTCATAGACCCAGAGCCCTTGACTGATGGGCGTGTCACGTTTTCTTCAGGAAAAACCCTGTGAATTTTCTCCTAAGCTTTCTACAAAGAGACCTGTGGCCTTTACAGGGTGACAGGGCACCTGAGAAAGGGAATGGTACAGACTTTGAGGGCTGAGCATGCAGTGGCTGTGACTCAATGGTAACGCCTTTGGACCCCAAACAACATTAGCTTCAGAATCGGAGTAGGGGGCTTAAGAAAATGAAGTTTACATTCACAGTATGCTTAAGTGGCTTAGTGTATGTATTTCATAGTTGAGTCTGTGAACCTTCTCAGTGATTATTGTCCTGATTCATTTTTTTCGGGGGGGTGGTGCCAGGGATTGAACTCAAGGCCTTGCGCTTGCTGAGCAAGCACTCTAACTACTGAGCTAAATCCCCAGCCACCCTGTCCCGATTCTTGAATGCATAGTCAGAACAGATGATTGGGAATGGCAGGTTACCCACGCTGGCTCTCTGTCCTGAAGAGTGAAGGCTACTCATGGTAGAAGGGTCAAGTGATTCTTTAGATTCTGAATCAACATATACCACATTTGCTACTTCAATCCATTTACCAAGTAATCTTTAGGAATGCAAGTTTTTAGTGGTGCCCAAAGCAAGATATCTTGGATGGTTCTATGTGTTGGCAGTTGTGAATAAAGCTGGTATTAACATTCATGTGCGGGGTTTTGGGTAGACGTACGTTTTCAATTCCTTTGTTAATAGCAAGGAGCACAATTATTGGCTCACATGGTAAGAGTAAGTTTAGTTGCAAGAAGCCACTGATCTGTCTTCCCAAGTGTCTGTATCATTCTGCATTACCATCAGCAATGAGGGTCCCTGTGGTGCCACATCTTTGCCAGCGTTTGGTGACATCAGTTTTCTGGATTTGGCCATTCGAACAGGTGTGTAGTGGTATGTCACATTATTGTTTTAATGTGCAGTTCCTGAGGAGAGATGTGCAAGTGCCTGTCTAGTCCCAGGTTATTGAGAATTTTGCCCGTGAAAGGATGTTGGAGTTTATCAGATCCTCTTGGGCAGCTGCTACGGTTTGCATGACAGTTCCTTCAAAACTTCATGTGGAAATCCCGATATGACAGTATTGAAAGGTGGAGCCTCGGCGAAGTGCTTGAGTCTGAGGGCACAGCCCTCATGCAGGGATTAGCACCCTTAGGAAGGCCCTGAAGTTGAAGGGAGCGCCTGTGTGCCGCACGGGGACGCGGAGTTCCTTCCCTACGTGGGTGTGGTAATAAGGTGCCGTTCTGGAAGCAGAGAGCAGCCCTCACCAGACACCTGGCCTTCTGGTGCCTTGATTCTGGACTCTGGGACTCTAGAACTATATCAAATAAATTTCTGCTCCTTATAAATTGCCCAGTCTCAGGTATTTTTTGTTAAACACAAACAAAGACAGCGTCTGTTGAAAGAATCATGTGATTTTCCCTCTTTGGCCTGCGCATAGATTACATAGTTGATCTCCAAGTGTTGAACCAGCTCTGTATACCTGGGATAAATCCTTCTTGATAATGGCGAATACTTTTTTATATACATTATTGGATTCAATTTGCTAATATTTTGTTGAGGATTTTGTTTGTTTTTTTGTTTTTGGAGACAAGGTCTTACATATATAGTCTGGGCTGCCCTTGAAAACCCTATGAAGCCCAGGGCGGCCTTGAACTTGTGATCCTCCTGCTTCAGCTTCCCCAGTGCTGGGATTACAGGCATGTGCTACCATGTCCAGCTTATTGAAGATTTTTATATCTATATCCATAAGAGATACGAATCCGCAATATTCTTGTAATGTCTGGTTTTGGTATTAAGGTAATTCTAGCTTCATAGAATAAGTTAGGAAATGTAGCCTCTGATTCTATCTTATGAAAGAGAGTAAAGAACTGGTATAATGTGTTTCTTAAGTGTTTGGTAGAATCAGGCATGGTGGCACAGACCTGTAGTCCTGGCACACCGGGAGGCTGAGGCAGGAGGACTGCAAGTTTGTGCCAAGCCCAGGCAATTTAACAACTTAGTGAGACGCTGCCTCAAAAAATAAGAAAAAGGTTGGGGAAGTAGCTCAGTGCAAAGACTCTGGGTTCAATCCCCAGGACTGCAAAAACGAAGGAAGGAAGGAAGAAGAAAAAGAGAAAGGAGAGAGAGAGAAGCAAGCAAGCAAACAAACAAGAAAGTTTAGTAATTTACCAATAAAACCTTCTGATCCTCATGTTTTTTGCTTTAAGGTTATTAATTAAGGTTAATTAATTAAGGCCATTAATTCAATTTCTTTACTAGTTATATATTTCTATTAGATTGTCTATTTCTTTATATATAAATTTGGCAGACTGTGCCTTTCCATTCCACGTGCCATATGCAGACCAAGGAATTGGTCCATTTCATCTAGGTCACCATATTTGTGGGCACAGAGCTGTTTGTAGTATTTCAGTGTTTATGGGATCTACAGTGATGCCCCCTCTTCAGTACGGTGCTGCTAATGTGTGTGTGGGGAGGTAGCATCCTGTAGTCCTGGGATTAGGTATCAGTCTTTTACTGAGCTTGCACTCTTGGCTGTGAGCGTCACACAGGTCTCTCCAAGCTGCTTTCTTGAAGGTCCCTAGACAAGCTGTGAGAGCTTCTGGGTCGCCGAAACATGGAGGCGTAGGGGGGTGGATGTCCAGAGGGACAGGAGCACCGCGGCTCTTCCTAGCTGCCTCACCCTGCGTCTCCCTTCCATCTGGCTGCTCCTGAATTGTATCCTCTTATAATAGATGAATAAATTAGTAAATCAACTGTTTTCCTGGATTTTGTGAGCCATTCTAACAAATGATCAAACCTGCTAGTGGGGTGTAGAAACCCTAGATTTATAGCTAATGGTGTGTGCAAGGGACGAGGGATGTAGCTCAGTTAGAGTGCCTGACTTGCAAGCACGAGGCCCCGAGTTCGATCCCCAGCACCAAAAACAAAACAAAACAAAAAACAACAAAAAAAAGAAACACAGGTGAAAAACCGGACTGGCATTTGGCATCTCAAGTGGGACAGCCTTGTGGCACCGAGCCCTTAACTAGTGGAATTGAGTGCTAATTCCAAGAGGATGTGTCAGAATTGGATTGAACTTGTGTATACGCTGTGGGGAACACAGAATCGAAGAGTTGCTTGGTGTGTATGTGTGTGGGGGGGAACCATACCTCTGGCGTCAGGGGTGTTGTGAATGATAAAGCCAGGAGAGAGAAAAAAGCTGGGCAGATAGGGCACAACTCCTGAAGAGTTAAGCTGAGGTAAACTGAAAGTCAGGGCTTCAGTGAGTTAACATACCAGCGGGCCCAAATCATTAACCTAAACAAACTGACTATCAGGGCCTAACGAAATGCAAGGGACAAAAGCAAAGAAACCAAAACAGGTCCCTAAACAAATGGGAGAAGACTTGGAGAAAGTAAAATGCAAACAGAGCAGTTTGCATTCTGGACATCAAAGGTCTACCAGCAACCACGAGCATTCCTGCTTTCTGGCAAGTTCACCTATGCCAAAAACCACGTGAAAGGCGATAAATATCTACGATGTCAGCCTTATGGAACCCTCCTTGACAAGTGGGGCCCTTTCTGATACACACCTTTGGCCCTTCCCCACCGCTTGCTGCTTGCAGTTTTGTTGGCTTCAATCTTTGCTTCCCCAAAACAAGAAGCCAAGAGCTAGAGGGAGCTAGTTACAGTGTGAGTACAGAGAGAGCAAAGTTTTTATTCCTCCTTTCTCCTGTAGCACTGGCAGGTGGATGAGCAAAAAGCAGACGAGACATTAGGGCTTCAGGGAGAGCCCTGCACACTGCTCCCTGCGGGGCCATGGGAGGTGGCGTCCTTGTGACTTCCCAGCTGGATTTATTGAAAGCCCACAGCGGTTCCTTCTGATCTTTTTCCCTCCTGTTGTCCCTTCCTACAGCTTTCTGAGTGTCCTTCCCCCCGTTTTAAATCCCTTCTTGCTTGTTGGGGTTCAGGACGCACCTCTCCAACACATGCCTGTAGGAGGCTGGAATAGGCACCCCAAAATACACTTCTTTGGCATATTCCAAGCTGGTCATTCTGAGAGACTAGACATAGGAACATCTCTGAAAAGCCGTCCTTTTGGAGGAGAAATTTACATCTCTACAGGCAATCTGGACTTGTAAAGTGATCTTCGTTAGGAAGAGGGCTGCTGCAGGCATTGGTAATACCTGAGAGATTCTCATTTACATACAAGACAATTTTACTCACCACACATTTCCTCCTCCCTCTCCCACAACTCGTCCCCATCACACTCTGAGGCCCCAAACCCTCCTTCCCTTCTGCAGCTCAGGATGTCATGTAGCTCTCAGTCATCAGATGCTCCTCGAGTCTCACATTGTCTTTGCTGCCCTTGCACGTGCACACAAGCAAAAGAAATCTGTCCTAGTCAATTTCATCTGTAGCCCAGCCAAAGAACCTAGAAGAGCAGAGAGAAGCCACTTCCTCCCTGACACACCCACAGCAGACTCAGCTTTCCTGGCAGAACCGTGACTAAACGGGGTGAGTCAAGTGCCCGGCCCTCAATCCTAAGTCACTATTCCTCAGATCTGTGTGAGTCGGAAAACTTAGAGACATGTCTATTTACTTTCTTACCTCATCACACTTTCTTTTTTCATTTTCCAGTTGTTTGAGTAAAGCCTCTTGTTGCTGAGAACTGGTCCTTTCCAATTGATTCTCTTTCTCCTGTAAGGTTCTCACTTGCCTTTGTAGCTCATTTACATTCTGATCTAGTAGTTTCCTGAGGATAATTAATGCACATTAAATCATACCACGTATCACCACATTTTGCAATGAAACTTAGTCCTAAATCTATATACCGTCACAGGGGATTTTTATAATTCGGTGAAGCAGGGTACGTGTCCGTAAAATAAAGAGAATGACATAGGGAACCTCCTTTAGGATAGAAGCTTTTCCTAGTTACCTCTCTCACCAACCAAACAACCCTGTGAAGAAGAAACAATTTCCCTTATTTTCAGAAATGAGGACAAAGAAGAGGTAGAGCTCTCATCCTGGATCCCACATTCATTCTTTCTCACTGCTTTATACACTCAGCCCTGGATCTTGTGGGCTCAGTCTAGGGCTGTCAGGTACAAACACTCCTACAAGTGAATCACAAATGGGCCTACATTTGATGAGGAAATTCACCCTTTTCCAAAAGAGCGTCATAAGCACTTTACTCCTTCAGAGTGAGTCTCATCAGACTAGTTCGTGCAAAGAGTGTCTGAGGATTTCTGAGGATTTTGGACCAAAGTTCTCTGGATTTAAGAGATTCACCTTGAAGAATGATGATGATAATGATGAATTAGTATTGGTGAGCAAATTCTCACCTATATTCCAGGGCAGCAAAAGACTACTGGTGGACAAATAAGTTTGCTTTCTCTAACTTCAATATTCTGAGAAACCGATGAATTATTGGCGAGATTTATATTTGAGACATGGGCGTAGACCTCTCTACCTCTAGTTCTTGTGTCTCTTGGTGTGAGTGCAAGCTTACCGAGGATTGCTGTAGTTTACTTTCTACCATTCCCACCCATCACCACACCAACATTCCTTCTGTCATTTCCGTTTTATCTAATTCACTGTGTGTATATTCGAGCAATTTCCTGCTATTATTGTCATCTTTTTGGTTCCATTTTCAGTTTCTGATCAAGGACCCAGACTAAGATTTAAGCTTTGGAAGTTGAAAACTGAAATTGAAAAGCAGGAAGCCAAAATTAAAACAGTAACTCATGAATATGTTAGTATATGTGCTGCCGAAGCAAGCACGTCATGAATATTTTAGAAATTAGTTCATATAGTACATATAGAGTTTTAAAAATTAAAGACTAGTAGAAGTTGCAGTTTGATATGACACCGGTGTTCCCTACTGACTGAGCTGCTTTCCCAATTCATCCTTTAATAGCAGCTGTGGTGGACTGATACGGTCAACTTGAGCAGGATGCCCAGCTGCACCGAGTTGGTGTGGTTTTGGGAATACAGGATCCACCTGAGGATTGCTGCCAACACAACATAAAGGAGAACAGGAGAAGATAGTGGCCAGCTGGTTCTCCCACAGGGGACTCGGCTGTCTCATCGCAGAAGGAGCTCAGGGCCTTGCTGTCACCGAGGGTGACCGCTGTTGCTTCAGGGGAGCGTTGGTCTTCATCTCTGCTGGGAGCATCGTATCCTGGTTCCAGTATAGATTTCTTCAGCCTTTTAGTGGGGACACAGACTTCCATGGGACAGTGCTGTGGGTTCCCAGACCTCGGTTGGATCTTTCTGGTCTCCAGTGCATAGACAGACATTCGGCACTCTTCCTGCATTTTGGCTTATGGGTGAATGTTGTAACTTGTAAATATCCTGTATTAAATCTGCTCTCTTGCAAGCCATTGGCTCTAAAAAGGAACTAATATAGCAGCCAATATTCTTTCTAAATTTTGATCTAATTTTCCTTCTCTTTCTTTCCTCTTTCCTTCTTCCTCCCTTCTTCCTCCTCTTTCCCCTCCCCTCTTCTTCTTCTCCCTCTTCTTCCTCCTCCTCCTTTGTCTTCTTCCCTCCCCCCTCCTTCTTCCTCTATCCCTCTCCTCCTTCCTCCTCTTTCTCTCTCTCTCTCCCTCCCTCTGTCAGTGCTGGGATTGAAACCAGGGCCTCTTGCATGTAGGTGCTCTATCACTGAGCCACACCCCCAGCCTTAATAAGAGTTTCGTTATAGGGCTTTGGTCTTATGCAATTGTAATTACTGGTCTCATAGTCTGTGTAGCTGTCATCTTCATGTCTTATGCTGGAGCTTAAAGTCTACAGGACAATCAGGAAGTGAAGACAGATATAAAGTGGGAAGAACAACACCAAGCTAGAACCCACAAGGATGGATGGGAACCCATGCCAGCTTGCACCACTTCCACCCTGGATGAAGTGGGCACCCTGCAAGAAAAACTGCCACCCCGTCAAGGAGCCCAACAGACAGCCGGCCCAGGAGAAGGAGCAGTCGGAGGGTCCACAGGCAGGTGGGGCTGTGGCAGGCCTCACACCAAGGTGAGCGGCAGGTGCATGGAACGTGTGCGGACTGCAAAGACCTGCTCCAACCCGTGAGAACAGAAAACAAAACGCTTCCCTTCTGCCCTCTACACAAACATGTCTCTTGTCATCCACTCTCGCCAGAAACATTCACTGGAGGGATTCTGGGAAATGTGTTTATCGTAGCCCAGTTGACACATTACAAAAGCCACTAAATGTTATTATATTTGATCTACTGTTATTACTATCACCATCATCGTCATCTTCTTCAGTAAGGCGAGAAGAGTGCACTGGGCCAGAACAAAAAGTTTGGGGAGAAGGAAAGTGGCAAGAAAATGA
The DNA here is from genome assembly GCA_004026905.1 of Hystrix cristata. Lineage (NCBI taxonomy): Eukaryota > Metazoa > Chordata > Mammalia > Rodentia > Hystricidae > Hystrix > Hystrix cristata. Next base: position 32,197 of record PVJO010002728.1, on the reverse strand, counting down.
GACCAGAGAGGTAAGACAGGTCTACACCGTGCAGAACCTGACAGACCACTCTAAGGAGTCCAGATTTCTTCATGAGACATACCGGCCTGCAGTTTCCCTTTCTTGTAATATCTTTATTTTGTTTTGGTATTATGGTAATGCTCACCTCAAAAACATCAGTTAGAAAGTGTCCGCTTTCCAATTTTTCTAGAAGAGATTACAGAGAAGTGATATTCTTTCTTAAATGTTTGGTAGACTTCAGTGAAAGCATCTGAGTCTGTTGCTTTAGTTTTGGAAGGTTATTAGCTATTGATGCAATTTTTTTAAATTAATTTTTTTAAAGAGGCATGAGAAGGATTTATGAGAGGGTGTGATAGAACGCACTCACGAAAGGAGTGTGGGTGCTCAGAAATGAGCACTCCGATTTTTTTTCTTGAGATCGGGGTCTTGCTGTTTTCTAGGCTGGTGTTGAACTTGTGGGCTAAGTAATCTCTCCCATCTCAGCCTCCTGAGTAGCTGCGACCACCGATGTGTGCTGCCGTGCCCAGCAGGAGTCAGTTACTTTACTAGCTACTATATAGGCCTGTTAAGATTATCCGTTTCTCTTAGTTTATGTCTTTAAAGGAATTGGTCCATTTCATCTAAGTTATCAAATTTGTAGGCATTGAACTGTCCTTTAGTATCCTTTTAATATCCGTGGGATCAGTACAGGTTCCCCTTTTTTCATTTCTGGTATTAGTAATTTGTATATTTCTTGGTTAATCTGGCTAGAGAGCTGCCAATTTTATTAGTCATTTCAAAGAACCGTCTTTTGGTTTCATTGATTTTTTTTTTTCTGTATTATTTTCCTGTTTTCAATCTCATTGACGAGTTCTCTCATTTTTATTCTTTTCTTTTGCTTGCTTTACAGTTATAATGCTCATCTTTCTCAGGTTTCCTAAGGTACAAGCTTAGGTTATTGATTTTAGATTTTTTCTCTTTATAATATATATATTCAACAGTACGTTTCCTTGCTTTTGCTGTATTCTACACATTTTGCGAGTTGTATTTTTACTGTCATTTTAGTTCAAGATAATTTCTCATGAATCATTTTTTGACTCGTGTATTATTATGAAGTAGGTTAGCTCTGAATATTTGGGATTTTCCATCCTTTTCTTTGTTACTGATTGACAGTTTCATAATACACCATCAGTTTAGGCGGTCGTACCACATTCTGTTTCCCGGTGTGGTGGTTAACTTCGGCTGTTAACCTGACCAGCTTGAAGGGTGCCTGAAGAACTGGTCAAGTAGACATCTGGGCACCTGTGAGGTGCCTCCGGGGAAGACCAGCGCACAGGTCAGCAAGCGGAGTGGGGAGGGCCTGCCCTGGAAGCGGGCAGCACTAGCTCAAGGCCCGGCCCGGATGGCACAAAAAGGCAGAAGAATAGAGAACCTGCTCTCCTGCGGGCTCTTTTGACTGGCACACTGTTTCCTGCTGCCGTCGCCCTTTGGCATCCAACTCTCGGCTCTTCAGACTTGGCATGTGGACTTGCACCAGCCGCTCTCCAGGGGGTTTCAGGCCTCTTGCCTTGTACTGGGGCTGCGTCCCTGGTGCTGTGCTGAGGCTTCCGGCATCCTGCACGGAGCAGCTTCTGCTTCCCCAGCTCTCCAGTGTGTGGGTGGCCACCGAGGGACCGCTCGCCTCTCATCACATGAGCCAGCGTATTAAATCTGCTCTTATAATTAAACATGTTCTATTGGTTCTATTTCTTTGGAGAAGAATAATACACTTACATGTTCATAGTTTTTGTAATGTCTTCTATTTATCTTTTTGAGACAATCTCACTATGTTGCTCAGACTGGCCTTGAGCTCCTGTGTTCTGTGATCCTCCTGCCTCAGCCTCCTGAGTAGCTGGGACTACATGTGTTCATCACTGTGCCTGGCTTAATACATCCTTCATACTTTTTTTGCTATTATAAATAATGCGATAGTGAATATCCTGTATATGAGCTAGGAGAAATGTTGGGGGTGCAGCAAAAAAAGAGGTTAGAATGGTAGGCAAGGCACACTTCATGTGGAGTCTAACAAGCTCTAACAGTTCAGTCCAGAACGGTCTGGACTTCACCTTGAGAGTAACGGGGAGCTACAGAAGGACTTCAAGGAATGTGGGGTAGCGAGTACATGTAAGTCATTCTGAATAGCATACAAAGAAGAGGCCCCAGTCCGGGATGTCTAGGGCACTCAAGAGGATGCTTTAAATAATCATAATAGTAATTGTAATTTTAGAAAAAAAACAGATGACAACTCTTATCTCGTAGCAGTTTGTTGATGATTAAGATGTCTAAGCCAGGTGTGGTACCACATACCTGTAATTCCTGCACTTGGGAGGCTGAGGCAGGAGGATCGCTGAGAGCTTGAGGCCAGCCTCCACTACACAGTGAATTTAAGGCTGGCCTGAACTATGCAGTGAGACTCTGTCTCAGAAAAAAAAAAATGCCTATAAAGTCACTGGAAACACTACGGAGAGCATTAGCTGATGAATACAAAACACCAACCTCATTGTGGTCTGAATTTGTGCCAATCATATCAAAGAGTTAGAAAAACAAATTCCAGAATATCATTTTGTAGGCAATACAGTCATTCAAGAAAATTTACCTGTGTACCAGGCATGTCCCAGAACAAGAAGAAGAGGAAAAAAAAATCTCAGCCTCTAGGAATCCCACACGCTGGTGCCGGAGTCAACCAAGAAAATAAACAATTAGTTTCAGTCTGCTAAGTGCTGGAGATAAGAAGTTGTGCCAGTGGGTTCCCTCCAGCAGAGACAGAGAGGACACCCTGAATTAGTAAGGGGACATTGCTCAGGAGCTTGGTGTCCTGCAAACCCACACGACACCAGCTCTCTGCTCCTCCTACCTCTTCTGCTGTTCTTCCTGATACTGCTGCTTTAACTTAGCTTCATTTTCTATTGCTTCATTGATCTTTTCTTCTAGTTGCTTCTTCCTCAAAGTACAAGTGTCTGTGAGACAGACGTTACGAGCATGTTCTAATTTCTGCTGCAGGTCCAAAATCTTGAACAAAAAAGGTTTATAAGCAAAATTTTAGGATGAATGTGACCATTTTTTGAATTAGGGAAACAGCATATAGAGGTCAAACACAGCATTGCTCATATACAAATTTGACCAAGTATGAAGTTTGGCTATACTTTACTTCAAAATAAATTACTTAATAATTGCTACATGTAAGGCATTCAACAATTCAACATTCATGTAAAAAAGAAGCTATATATATAGGCCAAGTGTGGTGGTGCATGCATATAATCTTAGCACTGGGGAGGCTGAGGCAGGAGGATCACCACAAGTTCGAGGCCTGCCTGGGCTACATAGTGTATTCAAGGACAGCCTGAACTACATAGCAGGACCCTGTCTCAAAAAACTAGAAACAAAACAAAACGAAGAAACCAAAAAACCAAAACAAACAAAAACCAAAAAAATCCTAAGATAAAAGAAGCTATATAGCAAAAAGAATCCTTCCCTTCCACATCCCATTTCTTTCCAGTTTTCCTCCACCAAATAGGTAACCACTGTTACTAGGTTTTTGGAGCCTTCCAGAGATTTTTTTTCCACAAATATTTTTTTCCATAAATATTCCTTTCAGAGTGTATTTTTCCACAAAAATTATACAGTTATCCTTCATACACAAAAATGTTATATAAATAATGACATACTATATATGATTATACACCTTGCTTTTAAAAACAACTATCTACTCCATGTTTTCTGTATTGTGTATGCATAGAGAGCTGTCTTCTCTTTCACAGTTCATACCACCCTACTATAAGTATATATCAACCTTTCTTAACCAGCCTCTGACTGAGGGACCTGTAGGTTGGTTCCAACTTTTGCTATTACAAAAATGCTACGAACAATGTCTGTAGAATAAACAATAAGATACAATTTTCTAGGGCAAAGGTTATTAGAATTGTTTCTTTAATATATAATGCCAAACCACCTTCAGAGGTATTAGATCAATTTATACTTCTAACTCTAACAGCAATGTGTGAGAGCACACAGTGTCTCCAGTGTGGTTAGATGAATAACACGCAAAACAAAATAGAAGTCTCTTATAAACCAAGTACTTATTAACATACCGTCTATCACCAGTGATGGGTTCTTTATAATGTTTTGGTAGAACTGAAAGTCTGATTTTTATCGATTTGAAATAATTATATTTTAGAATTTACATTTTAGATCAAGAATGCAATTTAAAAACATGTTTTGTTATGTACATCTCCCTTTAAACATGCTTGTCTTTTATTTTTTCATAAACCCTTGTATTACTTAAAATTATGACTGGTACACAATAGGTGCTCAACAAATATTTATTGAATGATAGATTTCAGTAGGATATCTGTTCTCCCTCTGACGTGCTTCTGATGCAGCACGGAATCCTTTACAATGGTTTGGTACAATACGCATTCAATGAATTCCAGCTGAAAGCAGCCCTTTTCTAAGAGCAGGGCTCTCTGCAACAATCCCAAGCTCCAGCGTCCAGCTCCTCGCAGAGCCTACACGGCACTGGAGAAGTGAAGATGCAGGATGGTTCTGGGGCAATGGCAAAGGGCTGCCGGCCACATGAGGCCGGTTCAGGTTGCTTGCAGCTACCCCTTGTCAGTGCTGCCTAGGAGATGTTTATTTGCAGTGCTGGGGAGCAAACCCAGAGGCTCGTACCTGCTGGGCAAGCTTTCTACTCCTGAGCTACACCTCTAGCCTGAGAATTTATAATTAAAGATTTTCTGTCTTAATTCCAGACAAAAACGTCATGTCATTGGCTGCCAAGGACACATGACAAACTTTTGAACTCATCACCTAGTTTAAGAAAGAGAAGAACATTCCAATACTTTTGAAGTCTACTCTGTGGTCTTCTTTGATAACTTCTTCCTGACCCACAAGAGAGAATTACTGTATTGTAATTATGTTCTTGTCTTCTAAAAAATAACCTTTCTCTGTGTAATGATAGTTTTTATTTTGCATTAGTTTGACTTCTTTTTTTTTTATCAATGGAATCATACTGTGGTTTCGGTGGCTTTTTAAGAATTCAAGCCAGGCATGGTGGCACATGCCTGTAATCCCAGCACTCCAGGAGGCTAAGGGAGGTGGCTAGCAAGTTTGAGGGAAAAAAAATCAGTGCTATACTAAACTCCAGCATGATGTACCTAGTACCTATATATGATAATTTATTTATCCCATCTGTGTCCATTGACATTTGGGTCATTTCTGCTTTTCTGCCACTTGGCACAATACTGCTGTGAACGTGGTCATATTCCATCTCCTGATACACGGGTGAAGTACAGCAGTTTTTCTAGTGCTCATGTCAAGTGGTAGATGTTTTAGGTTGGATGATATGTACATCTTCACACTAACTTTCTCTTTCGACTGAAGAGTTCCTGTTATACCAAATCCTCACCAATATGTAGTGCTATTTTTAAAATTTTATCAATCTTTATCAATTTTGCCAATTACTTTTTTCTGGAGTAATAACACACACATGGCCAGGCATGGTGGCACATGCCTATAATCCCAGCATTCTGGAGGCCGAGGCAGGAGGATTGCCACAAGTCTGAGGCCAGCCTGGGCTACATAGTGACTTCAAGGCCAGTCTGAACTACATCGCAAGACCCTGTCTCAAAACAGAAAAAAAAAACAACATACACATGGTAAAGTTACATATCTCTTAAGCATGTTCAATGAGGATTCACTTGTATAACTACTTCTTAGCAGGAAATGGAATACTTCCAGCACCACAGAATATTCCTTAATTCATGCCTCTTCCTAGTTATTCACCTCATAAAGATAACCATTATCCTATCTCCACAGCTTTATTTTATTTTATGTTTTTCAGTATCAGAGATTAAACCCAAGGAGCGCTGAGTGCCTTCCCAGCCTTTTTTATTTTGAGACAGGGTCTTAGTGTGTGGCCCAGACTGGGTTCAACTTGGCCTTAACGTTGGATTTTGAAGTTTAAAGATTGCTGTTACTATCTTTTTTGATATTTACTTTACATGTATATGGTTTGGTGAAATGATTTTTGAGCTAAGATTTCATCTCAAAACTGGGTATGGAATGTGTAGCTGTTACATGCTGCTGCCACCTGGTGTTAGACAATGTGAAACGCAAGGGCAATATTTCAAAATGGTTCACTTCTTCTTGTACACCCCAAATCCCCCCAAATTTACAGAATAAAAAAATCATATAAATAACCAACCCATACAAGAGGCACAAGAGGAAACTAAGTCATTTACAAGTTGAAAATGTAGAGCAGTTAGTTCCTTTAATTCATCTTGTAGCTTTAATGAAACTTACATTCTTAAGTTCAAAACACACAGGACTTTACTGGAATTGTAGGAGCAAGTGAAATCAACAGGAAAAAATGGAGTAGTTAGAGTAAAAACATTAGTGTTCTTTCAGGTTTGCACTATATCTAGTTGTTAAAATTCTCAGGGAAGCAGGATTTCAGTAGCGGTACTTGGCACGTGCTGGTGATGAGCACGAGGAGGCAGTAATTACCTTTTCCTCCGCCTCGGTAACTTTCGATTTCTCCTGAGCCAGCTTCTCCTGCAGGCTGCTCTGTGATTTCATGCTCTGAGCCTGCTTTAGTCCTTCCAGCTCCAGCTCCCTGATTTTTTGCTGACTGTGCTTCCACTCTGCCGTGAGGGTGCAGCACATCTTCGTGTTGTCCAGTAACTTCTGCTGGGCCTGCTTCAGTTCCAGTTTGATCTAGAGGAGGGGAATAAACACAAAGGACAAACACAAGCACAGAGTGAACAAGAGCATGAGCCAGAATAAGCAGCTTTCAGGGGAGTTCGTCCTCCCCAAAGCTGAACATGGCCGATTGCCTCTTGGAGCAAAAGTTTGCCAAAGTTTGTTAAGTCACGGTTCAGCCAAACGTGAGAATTTTCCCAAAAGTTTCATTTTCCATCCTGGCTTCAATTTACTCCCAGGTGGCTTTCATCGCCGCTAGTCAATGTAACTGTTTATGCCAGCAGCTGCCCCAATGTCAAAATAAGTCCAGCGTGCAAGAGGCCTGCGAGCAGCACTCGCTCCCCCACCTCAGGAAGTTCTCCTCTCCTGGCAGATGACACCAGCCTCCCTGGTCATCACTCACTTCTCTAGTATCATTCTGACTGCCCAAATTAACCTTTGTGATTCCACCTGTACACACAAAGTCATTTTCTCTCAGTCTTCCCGATTTTAGTAAATGAAGCCACCATCCAACCTTTCCTGCAGGCTAGAAACCCAGTAGTCACCCTTCAGTGTTCTGTTCCCATCATGAGCCAATTCCTGCTGTTCAACACGTGTTGCCACTCGACTTCCACAGCTACTTTGCCTCAGTCTCTTTGAGTCATTCTGACTAGTACCACAGCCTAGATCAGTGATAGCGAACCTTTCAGAGATCAAGTCCCAAACTGTAACCCCAAACCCAGTTATTTACTGCAAAGTGCCAACACTACAATTAAACCGGAATACTGAGGTTTTAGTTTAGAAAAAAAACGCTGTTAGCCCAGAGCCTACGCTCGGCTGCTGGGGCGACTTGGCTTGCCACAGACACGCACGCCTTAGGCTGTACCCCAGTAGTCTAGATCATCATCTACAGCCTGGGCTGTAGCAAGACCTTCCTCCCTGGGCTTGTCATTTCCATGTCTACTCCCATCTAATCTACTCTCTATGGTGCAGCCAACGCATTCTTTTTTTTTTGGCGGGGGTTGCTGGGGATCGACCTCAGGGCCTTGCACTTGCTGGGCAAGTGCTCTACCATTGAGCTAAACCCTCAACCTTGCCAAAGCATTCTTTTAGAAACACAAACTGATCTTGACTCCTTTACTTAAAGTCTATCAGTGGCTTCCTATCCCTCTATGAAATCCCAGCGGTTCACCTGGCCTTGTATGACCCGGCCCTGCCTATCTCCTGGAAGCCACCTTACTATTTCCTCTTCTCCCACTGAACTCCTGTCACGCTGGTTTCTAGTTAGTTTCCAACACACCACATTCTTCCTACACTTCCATCTGCCAGGAGTGCTTTCTCCGTTTGTATGGTTGCCCGCCTGTTCTTCAGGTCTTAGCCTAAATGCCACGTTGCAAGAGAAAACTTTCATTATCATTTAATCTGAAAAGGTTTACTTAGTTGTGATATCACTGTTCCACACCACGTTTATTTCATTTACTGAAAATTTTCTTTTTGAGGTAGGGTCTCACTGTGTAGTCCAGGCTGGCTTGAACTTGGGACAATCCTCCTGCCTCAGCCTCCCAAGTGCTAGGATTACAAGCATGCATCACCATGCCTGGCTCTCATTCATTGAACTTATCTCAAGTTACAAGACATACTACTGTGAGCAAGTGAATATGCATGGGATTCTATGGAATATCAGGCCTGAGGAATATAGATACTAGACAGGGAAGGCTTACAGATAAAATTGTTTAGAGGGATGGACTTTGTCCACTTGGAAAATAGAATTTCCTGGTCTCAAAGCTTTTCAGCTGCATGAATGGGGATTATAACTGTAATAGCTCCATATGTGACTTCTATGCATGAACCAATCAGAATCTATCAAGAGACTTTAAAATTTAACAGTGTTCAGTCCCTTGGAGCACCAGTTTCTTCATCTGTAACATGGAGATAATAGCTACTCACCTCACAGGATGGCTGTGAAGCTGCCTTAAGTAAGACAAAACAAAGTGTCAAGAACAGAGCTGGGGCGGGGAGCTAGCTCAGCAGTAGAGCATTGCCCAGCAAGCACAAGGCCCTGAGTTCGATCCCTAGTACTGCCTAAAAAGAACAAAACACACACACACACACACACACACACACACACACACACCCCAAACAGAGCTGCCAGACACACAGGAAACCACTTGATAAAAGTTAGCTGTTATTCAAGTAACTCTTAGAGAAGATCTACTGTATTTGAGGTATAGAACTGAGGCATATACTAATATCACTATTCTATATTTCTTAGGTTTTCACATCTAGACAGTGGCTGGGGTTGGTACTCTATCCTACTTTAGAGATGAAATGCTTAATCTCAGAGTTGGCAAAGCTCTGAGTGATGAATATAAATTTTCTGAGTGATGAGAAAGCTGAGTGATGAATATAAATTTTCTGATTCTGTTCCTCTGATTCTAATCCAGTATGTCATGTGCTTTGAAATGCAGGTGTTTATTTTTTCTCTAAAAATGATACAGCAGATTAACAAAGCTAGAAGTCAATTATTTGAAGAAGTCTAATAAAATAGATAAACTTCTAATAGGATCTATTGAAGGAGAAAAGCAACAAAGCATAGGGAAAATCTCATGAAAGCAAGAAGGATGATCACTATATATTTTTTTAAGATACGATGAATAAATTTCTCTTCAAAAATATGTTTTAGAGTGAGGCATGGTGGCACATACCTGTAGTCCCAGCACTCAGGAGGCTGAGGCAGGAGGATCACTGCAAATTCGAGGCCAGCCTGGGCTACATTGTGAGTTCCAGGCCAGCCTGAATTACAGAGTGAGATCCTGCCTCAAAACAAAACAACTAAAAACAAAACAAAACAAAATGTTTTTTAGATGGAGTCTCACTAGGTTGCCCAGGTTGACCTCTAATTCCTGGGTTTAAACAATCACCCCTCAGTCTCCTGAGTAGTTTGGATTACAGGCATATGCCACTGTGCCCTGCTTTTGTAAATGTTTTAAAGACTTGAATGAAATAGTCAAAAATTAAAATATATCAGAGTCGATATAAGAAGAGATACAAATAAAATACTCGACTTTTCATAACTGTTTTTGAGAAAGAGTATTACTCTATAGTCCAGGCTAGCCTGGACTCATGGTGCAGCCCAGCATGGGCTTGAACTTGGCATCCTTCTGCCCCTGCAATCCTGCCTCCCAAGGGCAAAGAGTACAAGCATGTGATACCACATCCAGCATTTCATAACTATTAAGGAAATGGAACCAGGAATTGGAAATCTTCTCAAAAGAAAACTCTAGAATAAAAACTTTAAGGATGAGTTTTGTAATTATTTAAGAAAAAAATCTTTGTAATTTTATGCAAACATTTCCAGAGAACAGAAAGAGAAGGTATATTACCAATTTTAAGAGGCCAGTATAAGTTTGATATCAAAATCCAATGAGGACATTATAAGAAAAGGAAAATGACTGGCCTACACACAAAGATGTCAGAATTCCAAATAGGGGCTGGGGAGTTAGCTCAGTGGTAGAGCGCTGGCTTAGTAAGCGCAAGGCCCTGAGTTCAATCCCCAGGACTCCCCCCCAAAAAAATCCCAAATAAATACTAGTCACTATGTAGGAACAGGATTTATTATGAAGTTAGTTTTGTCCCAGGAATGTAGAATCAGGTTAACATGAGGAAATCAGTAAATGTAATTCAGCATATTAATAGAGAAAAAATTTTAATCTTCTCAATATATTCAGCCAAGAATGTGATGAAATTTGACATGTAGTTATCATAAAACACTGAGCAATCTCCTTAATGTGATAAAAGAATATTTATTTTTAAAAGGTTACAAAAGGACACTAAATGGTAAAATTCGAGATTGGGAATGAGAAAAGGATGTCTACTATCTATCATCAATTCTATTCAGCAATGTACTAACTTGTTCATCAAACAAGAGAAAGTAACGAAAGGTATTATATTTGAAAGGGAAAAAAGAAAATTATCTTTATTCTCAGATGATATCATTGCTTACATAGAAGTTCCGAAGTAATATATACATAAATTACAAGAACTAAACAGCATGACTAAGTTTTTATTAGAAAAAGATGAATTGCATTTTAATATACTGGCAATAGTTAGAAAATGAAATTGAAAAAAGTTACCACTTAAAATAATATAGAAAATATCAGCACCTAGGAATATGTTTAACAAAAGATGTATAAAAATTATAATATCAAGTGAAATGAAAGACCCAAATACACACATATACACGTCATACGTTGGAGGATTCTGTACTGTAAAGATTTAAATCTAAGATTGACATAGATTCAATGCAACTCCAACTAAAATCTGAAAAAGTTATATTTTTGAATATACAAAAAGGTACACATGGATATGTATGTGTAGGCTGACAAACTGATTATAAATTTTAAGCAGAACTTCAAAAGGACAAGAATAGCCAAGATATCCTAGAAGAAGAAAAACAGGGTGAAAAATATCTTCTCCATCAAATATCAATATTTATATGCAATATTTATTTTTAGCTAAAGTAACCAGGACAATCAAGATTGTGGGGAAGTTTATGAGAGATAAAGTGGACAAAATGTCAATAAAAAGTACTTAATGTACTTAAAGTACTTAATGTACTTTTTTTGATTTTATTTAAGTATCAGACATCCAGAGGGCGATTTGAAAGAGGAAGAAGATCTCTCTGTACCAAGCTATCACTTATCCACTGTTTCCAGACTGTTCACTAAGTCATCAAATAGTTATAGGGTGTCAACAGCATCAAAAGCATCATAATCTGTGTAGTTCTGGTCATTGTACCTCAAGAAAGATGTATTGTTTGAATATGTTCAAAGTTAACAGCTAAAATGATCTAAGATTGAAGGGAAAGGTAAAAGGCTGTCATACAAGGAAATACAAAAAAGATTCAGAATTTAATTAAAAACTATGTAACTATACAAAGGCTTGAGGGAATATGATCAAAATTGAAAAACTCTGAAGAAGCTGGGTACCAAAACAACAATAAAAACAAACCTCATTCAGTGTAAGGATGGGGATGAGGTTTATTCAAACAATCCTGGAATCCTAGAAAGGCCTCCTGGAAGTTTGAGATAAATGAATTATTTGTTTTTCCACTATATCTCCTCTATTAGATGTGAACTCCAGAAAAACAAGGACTTTTATTGTCCAATTTTATGTCATTTTTCAAACAAGATCATTTATCCCAGCAGATCAAGGTAGGCAAACTTTTCTATTAATGGACCAGGTAGTAAAGATTTTAGACTTTGTGGGTCGTATGGTCTCTGTCACAACCACTTAAATCTGCTATCGGAACAAAAAAGCAGTCATAGGTAACATATAAACTAACAAACATGGCTGTATGACAATAGAACTTTATTTACAAAAGCTTTATTTACAAAAACCTCTAGACCAAAGTTTCCTGACTCCTGCAGCATGCAGACAAAGATTGTGTTTGCTCTGCCTACTGTTAAGCCCTTCGTGTCTACAAGGGTCCCTGTCTGGCGTATGCCTAATGCTCACTTTTTATTTGTTGAATGTTAAATTCCAGAACTTTAGTTAGGGGCTCACAGGAACCAAGTCTTTAGTGTATACTTACAAAAATGAATATATATGAAATTAATATAAAAATATATTACCATTATAATTTACCATAATTAAAAAGAGATAGTATTTTAAGAGGTGGTTCATTTTAAACATTTATACCTATACATGGTTTATAAAATTTAGGTGGATCTGTGCAAGATAGTTCTACCTAGATTTTTTTTTTTTTTTTGAGACAGGGTTTCTCTATGTAGTTCACTACGAACTACACTTGAACTCACTATGTAGTCCAGGCTGGCCTCAAACTTGTGGCAATTCTCCTGCCTCAGCCTCCCAAGTGTTGGGATTACAGGCACGCACCACCATGCCTGGCTAACCTAGATTATTTTAAAACAGTCACGTTTGGGAGATGTCCCCTGAATTTCTTAATACTCTTGTGTTACGAGAATGACTTTGCCTTCTCTAAGAATTGTACCTTGGTGCAGTTGATATTTAATTGAACCAATAATAGTGAATACATCTATTTTGGGATAAATAAATGCAGTGCTGCACAACGGGAGCAGGCCAACCAATGTTCTGGCTTAGGTCGCTGCAATTTAGATAATGATTTTAGATAGTGATTTCGAAAGACTGAATAACTTTAAAACACTTTCTAAGCTGGATGTGGTGGCAAACACCTGTAATCCCAGCACTCCAGCAGGTTGAGGCAGGAAGACAAGTTTGAGCCCAGCCTGGCAACGCAGTGATTTAGTAAGACATTGTCAGTCAATCAGTCAATCAATAGCTAGGGATGGAGCTCAGTGTGAAGGCCCTGAGTTCAATCCCAGTACTGGAAACACACACACACACATACACACACCCACCCCACACCAAACCCATTTTTCTTTTTACCGATGGATAGCAGACGTACCCCTTCAGCAGCAGAGAAATGACAAAGCTCTGTCCTCATTTAAGGGGGAAAAGCTAAAGGAGGAAGTTGCCAAGTAGCACACTGTCCACCTATCCAGGGATCCATCGTGAATTACAATGTTGCAGAATTTATCTCTTCGTTCCTTCTCAGGGCCTGCTTAGAGCCTTCAGCCAAGGCTGCCCTGCTAGACTTACCTTGATGCTTTCTTCCTGGAGTAAGCTATTATGTTGTTTTAAGTCCAGGTTCTTCCCTTTCTCATATCGGAGCTCTTTTTCAGCCGAGTTGCAAAGGATTTGGAGCCGACGCAAATTCTGGCGAAGTTGCTGTAGCTCCTCTTGCTGCTCGTGTTTCAGTTTTTCCCCAGATGATAGATACTAAAGCAAACATTTCAAAAGAGAAACATATTTGAAAGAATATTGGTAAAGCATGGGTTCAAGCTGCGAGAATCAGGCTCGTCAGAATGGGGTTATTCACACGTAAATGTTTTCGGAGTTAGCTTACCTCCAACAGATTTACATTTATGGCTAGCTGCTAATGTTCATGTAATTTAGCAATTGTTATATTACAGTGAAAATACCAGGAAAATTATGGGAACAAAAGTAGTTAGGCATACACAATTAACCTTATTTTTCCCTGTCAGTGAAGGCCACAGAAGCATGGAGATTTTAGAGCAAAACATGCATTAAAATGGGGAGCTTGGAGTCAGTGTGTGAACTTGAGTGTGCACCATGTGTCTGTATGTGTGTGGCATGCATGAGTGGATGCACAGGTATGTTTACTGGCAAAAAGAGAAAATTTAGTGGGAGATTTTCAGGTTTTAGCCTTCTTCCTTCTTCTTTTTCCTTTTGACGCTTGATGATTCTTCTCCAGTTACTACTAAAAAGCAACACACACTTTTAGGGCTGAATAGTATTCCACTGTATATAGTAATATACATTTCATTGTCTTTATCCATTCATCTGTTGATGGACACTTAGGTTGAGACTGTAACTTGGCTATAGTGAATGATGCTACAATAAAATGGGATGGCAGATAATCTTTTCAATCCACTAATTTCAAACCCCTTGGGTACATTCCCAGCAGTGAAACTGCTGGATCATACAGTAAATTTAAGAATTCTTGTGGAACCGCCCTACTGTTTTCCCAATGGTTGGACTAATTTACTTTCTCACCAACAGAATACAAGGGTTTCCTCTTCTCTGTGCCTTCCTCAATAAATCCTCCTTTTTTTTTGTTTTTCAAATTATAGGCTATAGCTTTACTGGATTCCTAAGGGGAGTTGTTTATCCAATAAGTTACTCAGTCCAAAAAATAGGATGTTTACCATGGATATAAATATTCCAACTAAGAATATAAGTTTCTGATCCACATCCTGCTTAAAATATAGTTAGTATTTAAAGGTAATTAGATAATTATATAAGTGATAATCCAGGATAGACCCTAAATAAATGCATTGAACACGATTATTATAAACAAAACTTAAATGCCAAATATCACAAGACAGAACAGATTTAAGTGAAAAATTTCCAGTGCATTTTATTTATAAGGTGGCAATATTCAAGATGCTATAGGAAACATCGCAACTGCTGGGTTCTTGGCAGCGATGAAAGGCAGAACTTCTTTGCTTAGTCTTGTCCCTTCCCTCAATCAGAAGCAATCTTTGATTTGTTAGCTATTTCATAAACTTGTATAATAAGGTTTAGCTAGTCGATGATATCTCTGTCTGCTGTTTTCATGTTGAATCCCACCATCTTCATAATAGTTTCTCAGCGGTTGACAAGCTTCGTCAAGTCTGCTTCTAGCTGTGGAGAGTGCAGGAGTGACCCTGTTTAGCACATCACAGGCCCTCGTTTTCTCTAATCTCACCTCTTGTTCTGCAGAGTCTACTGTAGTTTTCAAGTTGTCTGTATTCATAACTGCCTTCTCTTTCGTTGTTTCAACTTTTGTCAATGATTTCCTGGGCTTTTCGATTGTTTTCTCTTTCAGTATATTTACTCCTGATAGGTGAGTTCTTACAGTTTTATTTGACAACTTTAAATCACTAAGCTGTCTCTGAAGTTTCTGGATTTTTGTCCTCCAATCTTAGTATTGTAGCAATCTGCAAATTCTGCTGAATATTCAGTAACGTAAGTAACTGTTTGAACTTACCGTGCTGATCCATTAGGGAATTCTGCATTGTGGAGTTTTCCTTGGCAGAAATTAATTTCTTCCTGTCCAAGTCTAATTTCCCTTGAAAAAAGTCATTGATAGCAATGTTTCCTTCCAGACATCTTGGGGGTCTGTTTTGTCCCCTGTGATTTTCTCCAGTGTGGGGTGATTCTTGAGGCGCCTCTTCATACATTTCATGCAGCTGCTCCAGTCACTTAGTGAGCCTCGGGACTTTCTGCTGCAGGCCTTCGGTTCTGGATTTCCATGGCTGTTCATTCTCGCTAAGTTTCTTGCATCCCCTCCTTTCCCGTGCCCTCTGTGGCTGGTATGGGGCCACTGCCGTCACTCTGACGAGCAGTCAACTGACTGGGAGGTCCTGACACTGGGATTGTGCAGTTTTAATTTCCCAGTTGCAGGAATATGGAGCTGTGTCCAACTCAGACGTTTGTTTTTCCTTATGGAACAAAACTTGTTGACATTTATCCCAAATTTTCTGCCCATCATTTGGTTCTTCAGAGTGAATAACGTCTCTCTCAATATTTCTGGCCAGGAATGTTTTTGCCCTTATCCTTTGCTAGAAAAATATCCAAGGAATCTTCTCATCCTTTTACATTTAAAGGAGGGAATCTTCTTGTATGTGGCAACTTATTCACCAAAAAGTCTGCTTTTTCTCTTTCAGCCAGATGTACTCTTAGAAGGCTTTCTAGTTCTGTAACTCATTTAGTTATATCCCAGTTGCCTCTTTCAAGTCTCTGAGTATTGGAGTTTTTCAAAGACTTAATTCTGGTTAGGGAAGTAATAAGTTCTCGTAGTTCCCTGACATCACCTCTCAGGGACATTATCTGGAATGACCGTTGTTCTTTGTACCTTGCTAGTTCAGTCTTCATCTCTTGCAATGAAGTCTTTTCTCTGAAAAGTTTTCTTTGGAGAGTTATTAGCTCCTTCCAATGATCTCACTGGGACCTCCAAAATGATATAGGGGAAAAATATAACTCCCAAGCTGTTAAATGTCAGATATGCCGAGTTCCTGTTCTCTGAGACTGAAGAATGAGTTCTAAGGAACAACAGAGGCTAAGAGCAGGAAAATTTATTGGGGAATAGGAATAGCTCCCGAGAGACAGGAGGGGCCCCTGAATGGGTTGCCCTCCTCTGTCTTTTTGACAGCAGCCTTTCTTACTGGAGTCAGGAGATTCTCATTGTGGTTTTGATTTGTAGATAATTAGTGGTGTTGAGCATTTTTTCATATACTAGTTGACCTTTTTTATGTATTCACTTGAAAAATGTCTATTTGGGTCCTTTGATCATTTTTAAATTGAGTCGTTTTCTTGCTCTGGAGTTGTTTGAGTTCCTTGTTTTGGATATCAGTTCTAACCAGATATATGTTTGAAAATATTTTCCCCCAATCTGTAGGTTGTCTCTCTACTGTGCTAATTGCTTCCTTTGCTGGGCAGGTTTTTATTTTGATGTAATCCATTTGTAAATTTTCACTTTTTTGTTTTTATGTTGTTTTTTTTTTTGAGACAGGCTCTCACCATGTAGTTCAGGCTGGCCTTGAATTTGTAGTGATCCTCCTGCCTCAGCTTCCTGAGTACTAGGATTACAGGTGTGTGCCGCCACACACAGAAAATTTTGCTTTTGTTATATGTGCTTTAGGGGTCGTAGCCAAAAAATCTTTGCCAAGACCCATGTCAAACTTTCCTTCTAAGTACCCATCAACTGATGAATGAAGAAAATGTGGTAAAAACACATACAATAGAATGCTATTCAGTCTTTGAAAAGAAGGAAATCCTGACATTAGTCACAATGTTGAAGACCTTGACAGACATTATGCTAAGTGAAATAAGTCAGGTGCAAAAAGACAAATACTGCCTGATCTCACTTACACGTGGAATCCAGAAAAGCTAAACTCATAGAGGCAGAGAAGAGTGATTGGTATGTGGCCCAGGCTGGCCTTGAACTCGCAGCAATTCTCCTGCCTCAATCTCCTGAGTGCTGGGGTTACAGGCGTGTGCCACCAGGCCCGTCCTATCAAATTTTTGATGGTGATTTATTTACTTTTGAGTCCTAAGGCCTTCCTCTGCTGATTTGGAAAGAATTTCACAAAAGGTGCACAGAGGGAAATCTTAATTTGTTTAAGAGGGGTCTGTAAAATTAAGAACTGAAGTGTGGTTCGTAGTCAATCCCTTTGTTTCTTCTGCAAGGAGATTCATACTAACTAACAAAAGCCATATTTAAAAGAATTCTGTTTGAGATCATTTCCCCCACTAAAATAAACAACTTTGTACACTAAGCTACATACAGAAACAGGGAATATGGCACATAACCTGCCATCCCCTATCCCACCTTCCTGGGGCAGAAGATAGGTTAATCAGCATTCTTTTTCTGCTAGTCCCAGGTGGAGCTTACGAACCTTTTAGTAATACAGTGAATTCACTAATAGGTTTGATTCAGGTTTTACTGGCTGTTTTACTATTATTCAGGCTATAGTTATAATATTGCTTAGTGAACATACATTTTTTTTTCACTAGAGAATATTTAGTGATCCAAAAATAAGCCTGCAGTATAATGTAAGGGATAAAAGTACAAAACTGCACACATGCAGTAATCTGAATCTATTTATGTCTAGAAGAATGCAACTCTTAACATTCAACTTTTTCCAATGACCATGATTTCATGATGAGAACGAAGAATATATTTTGGTTTTTTGTTTTATTTGAGTCAGGGTATCACTGTGTGGTTCAGGATGGCCTTGAACTGATTCTGAACTCAGGTAATCCTTTATTTTTATTATAAAAATTAAATTTCATCCAAATTTATGAAAACTTACAGACCATGATGCAAGGTGCCATTTACATGTAACAACAAGCAATGCAAACAACCACATAGATAAAGCATTAAGTTGGAACTACGTAAAGTTAGCTGTAGTACATACTGTGTGTGTTACTGTTTTAAGTTTGGGCTATTAGCTTCCTGGAAAACATGCATTTTTAAATGATGCTGATATCCACAGGTGATCCCAGGTTGTGGGCCCAGGAAATGTACGTCGTCAGCACCTACCTGGGTGCTACTGTCATCTGAACTGTCCCCAGAGTTCTGAGACCAAAGGAGGCCCTGACTGACAGAGCTGAGCCCTTCTGCAGCCCTCACCACCTCCTGAGGCGTCTCGGTCAACTGCTGTGAGTCCTCCTTCTGTCCCTCTCTTGGAAAAGTGCCCTCCTTTACAGACTCCTCTGGAACTTCCTTCTGCTGACTGTCTCCCAAGACAGGACTATACCGCAAATACAACAATAAAAAACTATTAAAATGCTTATTATTATTGCAGACTAGGAGAGGAAAAACCTACCAGTCAAGAAAGTACTGGAAGCATGATTTTTAGCTTGAATTCTTAACAGAAGAGCTTTCTTTTCCCCATAAACTTACAAACAAGTGAGTCATATTTTCTACTCACATTCAGGGAAATGGATCATCATAGAATTTTTAAAATTTTATTTACCAAAACATGTATACATTGTATACTAATGATCACATTCATCATAGTTAATTTGTTCCCCTCCTCTACTCCACCCCTTCTTTCCACTCCCCCTCCCCTCCTTATTTACAACAGCTTTATTTCCATTCTTCCATTTTCCCCTTTTTCCTTTTTAATCTTTTTCCCTCCCTTCTTTTCCCCTCCTCCCTTTCTAATTCTCCTCCCTTTTGAATATTATCTTTCTTTTCATCATAGATTTTTGTTTGTAGCCACACAACCAGTTTAAATGAGTTTTATACTTTTTCAACTTTTTCAATTGTATTGGGCACACATGGGCTACAAAGAGTTCTAAAAAACCAATCAGTAAGGACTTGGCACTTTGGTAAGCACTAGGGCTAAAGTAATAAGTAATCTCTGACCCAAGGAGCTAATAATTAAGCAAGAAATGGGGATAAGTAAACCAGTGGTTAAAAGAGTCATTATACTTAATGAGCAAGTATATGTGGCTTGAAGCATGTCTAGCAGGTACAGGCTAGACAAATGTAGAAGTGGACGTGTATAATATTTGCATGCTTCCATGGCTATTGGGAGGGTGTTGGTACAGAAGAGAACATGGAAAAATAAGGTGTTCCAGGACAATTGAATAAATAATATATGTAAAATCCTAGAAGCAAAAGAGAAGGTAACTTAGAAAGATCCTTTGGATGCTGTGCTGTAGAAATCTACGTAATAAACAAGAGTGACCAAGACTAGGATGAATTCAGGAGATATTTAAAAGATAATATTGATAAGATTGTTGTATATTAGATGTGGCAGGCAAGGGAGAAGGAGGAGTCATGGCTTAGGACGGGAGCAAATGGGCACATGGATGGTGGATCAAGACGCGGGAATGTGGAGAGATGTCTAAGATGAGCTAAGAACGTGAACAGAAATGTTACCATTGGACAAGATGAACCAGGTAAAGGGAGACAGGGGAGGAGGAGGAGGATCATCCCAGACAGAAGCCGAAAGATTTGTAAAGAACCAAAAGAGAAGGCTGAGAAGTCAGAGGCAGGAGGAAAACCAAGGAGACTGAAAGCCTTCACTGGTCAGAGAACAGAGTGAAGGCAAACATACCAATTCTCCCTCCCTGCCTCCTTCCCTCTCTCCCCTCCTCTTTTTCTGTCCTTCTCTCCCTGTCTCTCTGCAGTGTTGGGATTGCCCGGTCCTTTGGGCATGCTAGGTAAGTGCTCTACCACTGATTTATATCCCCAGCCCTGATTTTATTTTTATTCCCTCAGTCTCAAGTTTTGTTTCAGGCACCTTGGGGCTTACCACAACATGATTCACAAATTATAGTCGGTGCTCAGATTCTGTTTCAAGAAGGCAATGTGGTAACATAGATCAAGATACATAAAAATGTTCAAACTCTTTGAATAACTGCACACCAGGAAGGTGCCATGATGAAATAATACTCAAGAAGAAAAAAGATGAATAAACAATAATGCTTATAAAAATATTATCCAAAACAGTGACTACATGAAGACTCAGTGTTATGATTTAGATATGGTTTTAGTGAGTCGCCAAGGGCTCACGTGTTAGAAGTCTGGTCCCTAGAGTTGGATAATGGGTGGGGGAGGTACCTTTAAGGGTGGAGCCCAGCGGAAGGAGGTTAGGCCAGCTGGGGACCGCGGCTCTCAGAAGGAATTAATGTAGTTCTCATGGGACTCTGGTTAGTTCTCTGACAGGGTTGTTATAAAAAAACAAGACTGGCCCCTCTTTTGTCTCTGGTTTCCTGTCTCCCCACGTGATCGCTCTCTTTTGCATGTGCTGTGGCTGTGATACCATCCGCCAGAGGCCCTCGCCAAAGCCAAACACAAGCTGGTGCTGGTGCCATATTCTTTTTTTTTTTTTTTTTTTTTTTTTTGTGCTGGGACTCAAACTCAGGGCCTTGTGCTTGTGAGGTAAGCACTCTAACCTCTGAGCTAAATCCCCAGCCCCTTGTGCCATGTTCTTGAACCTCCTGAACTGTGAGATAAATAAACTTCTCTTCTTTATCAATAACCAGCCTCAAGTATTTTGTGATAGCAGTAGAAAATAGTCTAATCCACATGGCTAAGAGAATTAGAGACGATTTGATTTGAAAGTGATATAAAGACTATTCATCAATGTGAAAAATACTTCAAGTACTGCGGAACAGAAACCAACATGTATATGTGTCTATCCACACATACTATGGGGGACATGTGTCTCTAGAAAAAGCGGGGAAGGAACAGGGAGAAAAATTATGTCTAGGGAGAGTTTTTTTCTTTAATTTAACTATATATAATAAAATATATAAAAATGTATATAAATATATATACAATATATAAAATAAATATTTTATTTTGAATTCAGCAGTTTTTAAAATGCATTCAAATGGTATGAGTTTGAATTCAGCAGTTTCAAAATGCATTCAAAATAGTATGAGATAAAGAACAAAATAATATAGGCTTTTAAGACATGTCTTGTTATGTTCCAAGCTGGCCTTGAACTCATAATCCTCCTGCCTCAGCCTCCCAGGTACTAGGATTATAGGTGTGCACCACCATACTTGGCTCAAAAAATGTATTTTAAAATGAAATAACAACAGATATTTTCAATCACCTATAACCTTTTTTCTTTGCCTACCCTAGTGGAAGCTAGATATACTCGAAGGCTGGGAAAATGCAAACTTAATGTTTTTAAAAATAGAAAAAAATGAGCTGTTTCTCCTTGAAAGATGGAGTACACATAATTTTCCCACTAAGTACAACTAAAAAGCCTGGACTTTTTATATAAAGCAAATATAAAAAGACTCTGAGAGATGGAGAGAAAGCAGACAAGCTAGGCAACTTGGGACCAGAGAATGACAGGGATCTGACTTTCCTGGGCTTTCGTTTTGCCTCACGTATTTCAGATTTGGAACTGAAGAAGACAGCAATGCAGGAAATGCCAACAATTACAGGCAAAAAGGAAAAAAAAAAGAAAAAAAAAAGAAGAAGACCCAGCAAGAACCTACTATCTCCAGTCAGGGCACCGGGAAAGAGACAGGCAAGAAAGAAAGGAAGCTTTTGAACAAAACTCGCTTTACCCCAGGAGAATACTACAGAAAAAACTGGCCCCGCCTCAGCCGACCAGCAAAGCCTAGACTTGTACCTGGACAGAGCACGGGGGACTCAAACTCCCTGACTAGGGTGGTGTCAGAGAAGGACAAGGAGGCAGCAGACTCTGCTCCCTGCCGGGTAGTAACGAGCTCCCTGCCCTGCAAGCTCAGTGGAGACCATGCGGGGAATCTGGAATCCTGTCCCCACGTGGCGGAGTAGCCCCTGCCAGCTTTCCAAGAGGGTGGTGTCAGAGAGAAAAGAGCCGGCATTTTCATCTCTCCCCGACATGAGACCACCTGCTCTGTGGTGGCTGAGTGGAGGCCTGGCAGGGAGCAGAAATTCCAGAGCAGCTGTTCCTTCCTGGAGTGTCCTCGAGTGAGGGCTGAGTGGGAAACCCGGGGGTTCTTGGCTTTTCTTATTGGGGCCTTTTATTTTATTCCCCTACCCTAATCTGGCAGTAACTATATACGCATAATCTTCCCCTGGCCAGCGTGGCATCAGAAGCCAGCTGACAAAGGGTTGAATAAGGTCTAAGGCCTTTTAATACCCAAAATATTCAGATTTCAATCTAAAGTCATTCATACCAAGAATGAGGAAAATTTCAAGTTGAATGAAAAAAGGCAACAAAGATGCCAAGACTAAGATGTTAGAATTATCTGACAAAGATTTTATTTTATTTTTATTTATTTATTTATTTTAATTTTAAACCAAGAACATGTATTGGTACATTTTACATATAATGGTTACATTCATCACATTTATTTTGTACCTGTACATGATGCATCTTGGTTCTCTGACAAAGATTTTAAATCAGCCATCATAAGAATGCTTCAATGAGCAATTGGAAACATACTTGAAACAAATAAAGAAGAGAAAATCTCAGAAAAGAAAGTTCAGCAAAGAAATAGATGGTATAAAGAAGAATACAGTAGAAAATTTAGCGGCAAAAGTATAATAACCAAAATGTGAAAGCTCGATGGATGGGCTCAGAAATGGAATGGAGAGGACAGAGAAAAGAATCAGTGAACTTGAAGACAGAACCACTGAGATTACCCGATTCCAAAAAATGAAAAAAAAGTGGAAAAAAAATGAACAGAAACACTGGGACCTGTGGGATGAAACACAGTATCTTATCCTGGGTGATCAGGTCTTAGAAGGAAAGGAGAATGAAGGCAGGGCTGAAACATACTTGAATAAATAATGACTGTAAGCTTCTGGAAGGACATAAACAAGATACGGGCCATTACTCTAAAGGAGCTTAAAATATAGTAGAGGAGATGTACTATGAGAATCAGGGCTGGGTGTGTGGCACATGCCTGTACTCTAGGCACTCAGGAGGCTGAGGCAGCAGGGTCGCCATGAGCTGAAGGCCAGCCTGGGCTACATAGCAAGAGCCTATCTCAAAAAAACAAAACAAAAAAATCCCCCCAAAAAACAAACCCCCCCCCAATCAGTCAGTCTGGCTTACTGAGCAGCTTCCATATGCATGAAACTGCTGGTCAACCACTTTCTGCTTTGCTCCAATTAAAGACTCAGGCTCACACACTTGTCCCCTTCCTCACCCCGAGTCCTGCCACCATCCTGGAAGACTTGCAAGGTCCATCTAGATCACCCACCAAAGCCTTGGCCTCTCCGCCTCCGTGTCTCATCTGCAGTTACCATCGCATCTCTCTCACCTTGCCCGCGACTTGCACCACCACGTCCCGGGTGCAGCAACGACAGCAACTGCCTCACTGCTGATAGGACTGAACTAGGTTCCATGTTTTTTCTTTTTAAGCAATACAACTTTTTCTTATTACATAAGTGCATTTTTTTTCTGGGTTTCAACTTTTTCTTCTTACATAATTTGTTCCCAGTATAATCCTAAGTATTTCAATCCCTTGTCTCTCTGTCAGTTTCCTTTATGTGTTTTCTTATTCAAAACAAAATCTGGAGTTCATCAATTTGGTCAACTTTCTAAATAAAATGGTTGACTCTCTTACCTTGTCCTTCCACTTCACTCATGTGTCTACCCTTCAACCTAGATAAAGTCAAAAGTTTTTTTCTTATCTACACTAAACTACTAAATGCTGCTACAAGTTCACAAACAAGCTTTTTGGGAAGCATTGGGTCAAACCACATTTTCCCTCTCGTTTCCTACTCTTTCCTTAGTTCACTCCCGCCACACCAGATGGGACAGGACCGAGAATGCAGTCTGTTTTCTGCCCTTCGTTGGAACTCCTCTTATGAAAGTTTTCAGCCATTTCCCTACTGCCAAATTTAGGAGTCACTTTGCCTTCCTTATTTTACTTGGCTTCTTGGCAACACTTGACACTACTGACTATTCCTCTGTTTTTAAAACTTTCTTTAATCTGACTTCTGTAACACATACTCTCCCAATTTGTCTTCTACTCCGATGGCTCTCAGTCACCTGTGAGACAGTAACTCTCTCTTTTCAGGTGCTTTTATCAAGCAACATTCAGGGCCACTGCATCCATTCACATGACTTTGGCTACCATTGTTTATCGATGATTCCCAAATTTATCTTCATTTCAGGCCTTTCTCCTGAGCCCCAAATTTGTGGGTTGACCATCTCCATTTGGCCATTTCAAAAACTCTTCAAAGTGAATGTATCCAAAGATGAACTCTTTTCACTCCTCCCTCAAATTGTTCCCTATATCAGCAAATGACACAATCAAACCAGCAATTTATTTTTAACCTCTTCCCATATCCAAACTACTGCTTACCATCCCATCTCCCTTACTCCTTATAGTTATTAATCCCTAAGTCCTGTTGATTCTACCTTCTTTCAATTCCATCTCCTTTTTTTCCCTTTCTTTGTCATTTTGAGACAAGGAGCACTTGCCTAAGATGTGGAAGGCCCCTGTGCCACAAAAACAAAACAAAACAAAACAAAACAAAAAACGAAAACCAAGAACCAACAAGAAACAAAGCAAATAACAAAAACAAAACAAACAAACAAATTTGGGGAAATATTTCCCTGACAGAGGCATTCATGTCCTACATGACCAGGCTGTGGCCTACCTTCCCAACCTCAGCATTCCATGGCCCATTTCCTCTCTTCTTACTCTGTAATATGGGCCATTTTTAGGATCTAAAATAAGTCATGCATTCTTTTGCACATGACATATGCCCCCTGAAAGTTACCCCCCCTTTTGGGCTTCACCCTTGATAAGTCATACTTCAGGACCCAAACTGAGTTGGCACTTTGTTTAAGAATATTTGCTGATTTAGGGGCTGGGGATTTAGCTCAGTGGTAGAGCACTTGCCTAGCAAGCCCAAGGCCTGGAGTTCGAATCCCAGAACCAAAAACAAACAAACAAGAATATTTCTTGGTTCATTAGCCTGGGCCACGACATTTGCTTTATGCCCCATAGTACCCAATAGTGCCTTGTTTAGCTATCTTCCTCCATCAGACTATGTGGATCACAAGGTCAGAAATCGTATATTCTCAGTATCTACTAAAGTACCCAGAACATGGTACAAGTAGATACACAGTTTGTTGTTGAATGTGATTTTGTTATGGATCTGACATAAGCAGAGGCTGTGAAGGGGACACAGGAGATAAGCATGAAATCGAAGGCGAGAGGGAAGCAGATATGTAGACTTCTTGCAGTCCCAGCAACGAGAAGTCACAGAATCCGGAGACTGCAAGAAGCTCTTCAGAGAGAAGCCCAGCACCTTCCTCCTAGGGGAAGAGCCCAGATGAGCGCAGGCCGCAGCCCGGCCCACTGTGGCCAGTATCCCTCCCTGCCACTTACCTGAGTGGCGATTTCTCAGTTTTGACCACTAATGTCCACTCCACGTGTGGAGCTTTTGGACTGACCATTTCACCTCCATCGCCACTAACTCAGTGTAGGCCACTCCTTCTTCCACCGCGGCTTGCGTGCAGATTAACTGGCCTGTCTTTTGTCTCTATCTAACATAGAGGGACTAGAATGATCTCCCTCAAAAACCGCTCGAGAATCAGACTTGCCCAATCCCCACTGCGGACCTAAAGGCTGCGACCTGCTTTTCACTCCTTTGCTCTTGTCAGCACCGCCACCCCCCCACCCCGCCAGCGTTCCAACGCTCTTCCTCCTCTGCAAGACCAAGAGTTTATCCTAAATTTGAAAGCAACTTTTAAGAGTTCATAAAATTCAGAGACCCTCAATCTAGCACAACAATCTCTATCTTAGAAAATTTATGAAGAAATAAATTTGGCTACACTTAGACTATATTTCCCCAATTCATGGATGAGTGTGGCCTTTATTGTCAGATAAGTAAAAATTGACACCTATTGTTGTTGTTTTTTTAATTTACTTCTAGATTTTTGCCTAGACAAAATAATTTGATTGTATCTATTAGTTTTTGTGCCAAAGCAAAGTAGTTCATTTGCTCAAAACCCCAAAAGTTTCTGTGAAAGATACTTTTGGTGAAAAAGTAGAAATAATAAGAGTTAGAGGGCAAGATTAAAGAAAGAAATAAAGAAATAAATAAGGTTCTTAAGACTTAATCGATTCAATGTTTAAATAAAACCAGCAACCCCCTGTGTAGTCTTACTTAGGTAAAAATATGTGTGTGTATGTGTACAGGAAAAAGAAAGAATACTGAGGATCTCTCCTTGGTGGGAATTATGGGTTATGATAATCTCCTTATATTTTTACCTGCTTTCTAAATTTTCAATAAGAAGAACATACTTATCTTTAAAAGTGAAAGAAAAGGTTTTAAGTGTAATAATATAGCAAAAGACAAACTAGAGAATGCTTAAAACTATTTCTTCCAATCACATCACACGGATATGAATGTCAAGTCCTTATAATGATCAAGTCAAATAAAATGTACCCTTCTTGAATAATTAACGTGATATGGAATTTTCTCAATTTACCAGAGTTCCTTTTTCTCGTCCTCTGGGCTTTGGATTTCTATATCCAAAACTGGTATTTCCGGCAACAGAGGTTTACATGTATTTTCACTTGTAATTAAATTAGCAGTTGCAGGTTTTCCCCCTACAGCAAAATGACTTATTTGTTCCAATTCTTGTGAAAACTCCAAGACCTGCAAAGTTAAATGAAAAGGCAAATATTCTATTTTGTATACTCTTAATACAGCTGTGGAAAAGTATACTGATTCTATTAACTGCTTAGTTATTGTCTTAAATAAGTTGACATTATTTGAAGTTGTATTCCAACTTAAATTAATAATTTGTAGTTGTTACTTGATGTAATCAGTTTCACAATAAGCATAAATGTGCTGTAAGGCCATGACTTAGACAAACAAACAAAAATATATTTTTGGTTTCTGGTGCTGGCATCTCAGACTGCTGTTTAAAATTTTGTGCTACCTTTCTGTGAGCAAAAAGAAGTGATCTATAGTTTTACACTATTACCACAAATTTTTGTTCTCAAGTTTTGAATGGATTTCATTGGTTCATAAAATCAAAAATATATTGTTTCAAAAAACATTAGAAAGAATGTAAAATGTGTATTACAGAGAACAACTTTCTTCTGTCCTGACCCTATTTATTTTTATTCACCAAAGAAATGTATTGGTACATTGTAGATATACATAATGATCACATTCATCATAGTTAATTTGTACCTATACGTGATACATCTTGGTTTCCCCTTTCCCCAACCCTCCCTTCCACTACTCCCCTTCCCTTCCTTATTTACAATAGTTTTATTTTCATTTTTCCATTTTTTCCCTCTTTTTCTTCTTTTCTTTTTCTCTTACTTCCTTTCCCTCTCCTCCCTCTCTAGTTCTCTTCCCATTTGAATATTATTTTTCTCTTTCACAATGTCTATTATACCTTTTTGTCCTTATTTACACTTATGGTTTCTCATACCAGAGTAACTATTCGATATGTACTCATGCATGTCTGATTTGTTTCACTTAAAAGTATGTTCTCAAGGTGCATCCATTTACCTAAAAATGTTTCAAGTTTATCCTTTTTTAGGGCATAGTAGTACTCTATTGTATAAAAAAAGCCCATATCTTCTTTAGCCATTCGTTAGTTGCTGGGCATTTGGGTTAT
Organism: Hystrix cristata; assembly: GCA_004026905.1. NCBI lineage: Eukaryota > Metazoa > Chordata > Mammalia > Rodentia > Hystricidae > Hystrix > Hystrix cristata. Next base: position 4,316 of record PVJO010002728.1, on the reverse strand, counting down.
TTCCAAGATTTAGCTATTACAAACTGTGTTGCTATAAACATGGTTGTGCATATATCGCTGTGGTACAGTGTTTTTAATTCTTCTGGGAAGATAGCCAGAAGAGGAATAGCTGGGTCAAACAGAACCTCTAGTTGTAGTTTTTTGAGGAATCTCCACACTGATTTCCACAGTGGCTGGACCAGCCTACACTCCTACCAACAGTGGAGGAGGGTTCCTTTTTCCCCACAGCCCCACCAGCATTTGTTATTGGTTGATTTCCTTTTTTTTTTTTTTTTTTTTCCTTTTTGGTGCTGGGGATTGCAGTCAGGGCCTTGTGCTTGCAAGGCAAGCACTCTAACCAGTGAGCTAAATCCCCAGCCCTGGTCGATTTCTTGATAATAGCTGTTCTTTCTGGAGTGAGATGGAATCTTAGCATTGTTTTAATTTACATCTCTTGAATGACCAGTGATGTTGAACACTTTTTCATATATTTATTTGCCATTTGTACTTCTTCCTCTGAGACGTGTCTATTCATTTCAGATGCCCATTTTTGGATTGGGTCTTTAAATTTGAGAGGTCTGATTTTTTTTGAGTTCTTTACATATGCTAGATGTTAGATCTTTGTCTGAGGAACAGCTGGCAAAAAGTTTTTCCCACTCTGTAGGTTGTCTCTCCACTCTGTTGGCGATTTCTTTTGCTGTGCAAAGGCTTTTTAATAGGATGTGTGACCCCAACCACTGATTCTTTGTATTATTTCTCGTGCAGTCTGAGTTTTGTTCATAAAGTTTTTGCCTACACCTATGTCTTCACGAGTTCTTCCTATTCTATCTTCAAGTAAGTTTAGTGTTTCTGTTTTAATGGTTAGATCCCTGATCTACTTCGATTTTGATTTGGTATATGGCGAGAGACATGTATCTAGTTTTAATTTTCATCATGTGGCAAGCCAGTTTTTCTAGCACCATTCACTAAAGAGGCTATCTTTCTTCCAGTGAGGGTGTTTGGCTCCTTTGTCGAAGATGAGGTATTTGACTGTGTTTGGAGTTGTTTCTGCATCTTTTAACCTGTTCCATTGATCTTTGTGTCTGTCTTTTTGCCAGTATCATGCTGTTTTTAATCACAATAGCTATATAGTATAATTTCAAGTCAGATCCTGACCCTATTTATTTAAAAACACTTGAACTTGTAAAGGCTCCAAGACTACTATGATGGTGCTCAAACTTTAGCTTTTGTCACCCAAGGAGTTTATTTTAAATGCTATTTGATAGCTGGGATTTGTGATGCATGCTTATAATCCCAGCTCTCAGTAGACTGAGACAGGAGGATGGTGAGTTGGAGGCCAACCTAGGATACATAGGGAGAGCCTGTCTCAAAAAACAAAACAAAACAAAACATAAATCAAAACAAAACAAAACAAAAAAAGCCAAATGGTATCTCATATTTTACCCTCTGTCTTGAGATTCAGAGTCAGTGGTCTAGAGTGGGAGATGAGAATTTTCCCTTTAGGTAAGCTTTCAAAGTATTGTAACTAAGTAAGATTTCAAAATGCTATTTAATCACTGATTTTTATGGTCATTGTAAAAATGTAAATATTACACATAATAGATGAGTTTTTAAAAGAAGTTTGGCAAACAACAGAATCCAGATTTAATGTTACAGCAAATTGAAGAAGATAGTAACGTTAATATTGAACATTTTCCAGGTAGTCTGGATTCTCACATAACAAAGTTGGTGCATATGTTAAGCAGGTAGAAGCTATGTTTCTAAGTTATAGGACCTTCCCTGATAGAGACAGTGTGGGAAAGGACCAACACTCTTCCCTGATAGAGACTGTGGGAAAGGACTAACACTAAGACCAATTTGGGTCTTAGTAATATAGCTCAATTTAATAAGCAGTCACATTTAAATATCATTCAAATTAACCTGAGTGTTCCACTCTCTGATTGAGGGCCCAGGGTAAGGTAGAAAGATCGTAGGGAAAGCCAGTCACGGTGGCTCACACCTGTAAGCCCAGCACTTGGAAGGCTGAGGCAGGAAGATTGCCATGAGCTTGAGGCCAGCCTAAGCTATGCAGTGAGTATAAAGCCAGCCTGAACTACAAAGTGAGTCCCTGTCTCAAAAAACTGAAAAATAGAATGGAACAACAACAAGCAAAACCTCAAAAATAAAATCAAATAAAAAAAGAAAGAAAGAAAGATCACAGAGAATTACCATGTAACTTGGCAATAGTTTCATACCACCGAACCTTGTTCTTATGTTAAACTGCAGGAGTCAACCTACACGGTCATACTCTTTCGGCCCCAAAATTCTGTGAAATGAATCTAGATGTTGTGACTGAAACAAAAAAGTCTGGGAAGCAAAAGGCTTTAGCAGCTACCTAAGATACAACTTCTGAGCAGGTCATGGTAGATGCACACCCGTAATTCCAGCACTCTGCGAGGCTGAGGCAAGAAGACTGCCAGTTTGGGGCCACTCTGGGCAACTTAGCAACCTAGTGAGACCTTGTCTCAAAATGAAAAATAAAAAAGGGCTGAGGATTTAGCTCAGTGCAAAGGCCTTGGGTTCAATCCCTAGTATCTTGGGGGAGAAAAGTCCAAAGCATTCTGTTCTGAAGAGAAACTGGACTATAAATAATGATGCAATGATTCAAAACAAAAAATTTAACACTTCTTTATTAGTGCATATTAGTTATATGGATTCTATGGACTAATGGGTTTCATTCTGGCATATCTGTATATGCATGTAATACACTTTGATTATTTCCTCCATTACTTTCTTTTCCTTTCCACCCCTCCTCCGTCCCCTTCCTCGTCTCTGACTCTCCTTTCCACGTTCACGGAGTCTCTCTCCTCTCCTTCTCCCCTCCTCTTTCCTTTCCCCAGATTCCTCAAACGAGAGGAAAGATGTGACATTTGACTGAGTCTGGTTTATTTTACTTAATATGATATGCTCCAGTTCTACCCATTTTCCTGAAAATGACATGATTTCATCCTTCTTTATGGCTAAGTTATAGAAAACATTTTCTTTAGCTATTCATCTGTTGACGGGCACCTAGGCTGTTTCCATGGCTTAGCTATTGTGAATTGTACTGCAATAAAAAGGTATGCAGGTATCTCTGCAGCATACTGACTTTAATTCGTTTAGGAATATACTGAGGAATGTTATAGCTCCATCAGATGGTACGTCCATGTTTAGTTTTTTGAGGAACCATCATACTGATTTGCACAGCGGCTGTACTAATTTTCATTCCCACCAACGGTGGGGATACAGCACATTCTCACCCGCATTATTGTTTTTTGTATTCTTGGTGAGAGCCATTCTGACTGGGGTGAGATGGAATCTCAGTGTAGTTTGGATTTGCATTTCTCTGATGGCTAAAATGTTGAACAGTTTTCATATACTTATTGGTCACAGTTTGCTTTTCTGTTGTGGCTGTTGTTTTGTTCTTTGTATAGTCTGGATATTTCCTGTTGAAAGAGAAGCTAGCAAAGATTTTTTTCCCCATTCCGTAGGCTCACTCTGTTGATTGTTTCCTTTGCAGTGCAGAAGCTTTTTAATCTTATGTAATCCTACTTGTTGATTCTTGTTTTTTCTGATGCTGTTGGAGTCCTATTCAGAAAATCTTTGCCTGAGCCTATGACTTCACTTGTGTCCCTTATGTTTTTTTCCAGGAGTTTGGAAGTCTCAGGTCTTATATCTAGGCCTTTGATCCATTTTGAATGGCATGAGAGACAAAGAGCTACTTTCAATCCTCTACATGTGGATATTCAGTTTTCCCAGCACCATTCATTAAAGAGGCCATCTTTGCTTTTGGATCCTTTGTCCAGAGTCAAATGGCTATAATGGCCATAGTTGTGCTGTTGTGTTTCTGTATCCTCTATTCTGTTCCGTTGGTCTATGTGTCTTATTTTTGTGCCAGTACCATGCTATTTTCGTTACCACGGCTTTGCTGTATATTTTGAAATTGGGCATTGTGATACCTGCAGCATGCCTCAGCATCCTTTTGCTCATGACTACTTTGGCTATCCTAGGTAATTTGTGCTTCCATACAAATTTTAGTACTTTTTATGTTTCTGTGAAGAATGTCATTTATAACTTGATGGGGATTGTACTGAATCTGTAGATGGCTTTTGGTAACACTGTATGGCATTTTAACAATATTAATTCTGCTGATCCATGAGCATGGGAAATTTTTTTTTTATTTTAAACCAAGAACATGTATTGGTACATTCTACATACAATGGTCACATTCATTACATTTATTCTGTACCTATACATGATGCATCTTGGCTCTCCCCCTTCTCCCCCGCCCCTCCCCTCTGCTCCCTCCCTCCCTATTT